>ML675625.1:5829411-5842138 GCA_007922155.1 Mesoclemmys tuberculata
GAGTTGTTATTGTCACGCTCGGCTCCACTCAGCTGTCTGTGCCTAGGGTAGCCGCCTGAAAATGCCAAGGTCAGGGCAGGCTGTAAAAGGAGAGCAGATTCTCCAAGAACTAGTGGGTGACACTGAAGTCAGACTTTCCAACCAGCCACAAACAGTGCTTCTGATTCCCCCACACTGGTTATCAAGAAGCCAAAAGAAAAATATACACAGCCCCCTTTACTGCATTTCAGTCTCCAGCTCCCAAACAGTCACTAGGTCCAGTAAAGAGACCAGTTATTTAAAAATGCTCTTAACCAAAAAGGTATCTCCTGACCCCAAAGGGTCAGCCACAATACCAGATCAATATAAGTTTCGATCTTACCCAAAATATGACACTGCCAGCCAATCCTTTTTTTAACTAAAACTAAAGGTTTATTATAAAAAGAAAGAAAGAAACTATGAGAAATGTTAAAGATGAAAGCAATCAGACACATGTAATTAATTTGAAAGTCCAAATATATTAGGTTTCTAATAGAATTGTGGAATCTGCAGGCTTGTATAGTCCCTCTGGTGTACATCCAGTACCTGGATGGGTCTCAGTCCTTTGTTCCTTGTGCAGTAATGTGATTCACTCAACGGCCAAGGGGGAAGTGATGGAGATAACCCTGGACAGTCACCCTCATGCAGCCAGAATACACAGCCACTTATCATCTAGTCCGATTCGAGCCTCGTGGCTGCACAACCCTGAGATGATGAAGAGGGTATCTGAGATTTCAGCCTTGGCTGGGTCACCGCTGGCCTTTGAGGTGACTAGCCGCTGACTCAACGGCTCAGTTAGCCAAAATCAAAAGCTCTAGGACATGCGTGTCAGTCCCCTGGGGGCAGCCTACTGAACCTGAACTCATGTGGGGAGATAAGCTCACGGAGGATAGGTCCTTCAACAGCTATTAGCCAAGATGGTCAGCGATCCAACCCCATGCTCTGGGTGTCCCTAACCCTCTGACTGCCAGATGCTGGGACTGGATGACAGGGGATGGATCACTGGATAACTGCCCTGTTCTGTTCATTCCCTATGAAACACCTGGCATTGGCCACTGTTGGCAGACAGGATACTGGACTAGGTGGACCATTGGTCCGACCCACTATGGCCGTTCTTGTGTTTGTACAGGAAGTTGCACTGAATTAATATGACTGTTCATTGCTGCTCTCTACTGGATGGACATCTGTGAGCCTCTCGCACCCTCTTGTGGCTGGAAGGCAACGAAGAGGAGTTGAGCCCTGGTGCAATGAATTGGTAATAGGAATTCTCCTTTAGCTTGTGTAGCCACGGTCTGTGTTTTGGAACGGAACATCAGGCGAAGTCTCTTTTCCCCCTGCGATAGAGGAGGGATGTTGAGAGGAAATGGAAGCGGCATCTATGGCGCAGCAACAGGGGCACACAGGTGTGGATCAGTCATACATTAGGAGACAACATTCCCCTAGGCAGGAATGGAGTTTGGACTAGTGGTTAGTGCAGCCGATAGGGAGGCAGGATTCCAGAGCTTTTAATCTTGTCTCTGTTACTGAATCAGTCTGTGGCCTCCTGTGCCTCAATTTATATCCGTGTAAAACTGGGATAACAACATTACCCATCGCACATGGATGTCGTGAAGTTTAATTTTCAAGGGACTGACTCTGTCCCACTTGCACCGAGCAGTGGCTTCGCTGGCCAAGAGTCCGACGAACTGCTCTCTGTGGACAGGGAGACACACATTAGGGGTTCGCACTTCCTGAGAATCCAGGGCTTTGAAGGGCACAGCGCTTTTATCATCATGCAGTGTGTGAAGCAGCTTAAAGAATGCCTGGGGTGACGGATGCTGTGAAATATAAGGCATTAATTAACTGTGGATAGTGGCGCCTGCTAGCTCTCTCTCTTTTCTCCCATAGATGGGATGACAGGTGGCCGAGACCAGTCCTGGCTCTGCCTTAGCATTTCAGCACGGCATTAGTGATGTGTGTTGCAGGCCACAGACTGCTTCAAAAGAACGACACTCACCACAACATCACCTCCTCCCTCTGTGGCAAAAGTTCCCCAACCTTTTGGCTCCCAAATCCCATTTTCAGACTCATTGCTTCCCGTGACCCCAGACAGCACGACGGTGTCCTCCATGTGGCATGATCTCCCACACAAAGCATGTGACAGGTCATGCTGTGTGGAGGGTGCCCTTTGGTAAGTCGATTACTTCCAATCTTCTCATAGCATACAGGCTAAGAAACCCCTCCTTTTGGGAACGCCGAGGGCACCGTTCGCCTCCCACTGACACCTGTGTAAAACTCTGCTGATTTCAATGGGGCTCCTCCTGCTTTACACCAGTGTCAATGAGAGAGGAAATCAGGCTGCCCAGGCTTTGTCTACACTGGGAAAGTCCCCTCCCGCCCCCATTCAAACTGTTTTCAAAACCAGCTTGGGAAAAATTCCCCCCCGTGTAGACAAAGCCTAAGGATCCCTTTCTGATCTGTTTGTCTGACGTCTCCATGTATCTTTAAATAGACCGCACGTGGCACCATCATCTCCCAACCTGCTCTTTTTAAAGATCCGTTTGGTGGGCAAAGAGCTCTCAGTGCCTCTGGCATAGCGCTAGCTTTTGCAGAGGCTGAGCATGGGTCAATACACATTCAGCATCCCCCCTCGCCTGATGCAGGGCCATACGCTCAGTGGTTACATTTCACGGGGTTACGGTGGGTCACGCCAAGAGCAAAACCTAATTGACCCCCTGTCAGTGCATTTCTCAACTGGTGATGGCAGGCCGAGTGTGCCAAGCCTATGCCAGTCAAAGCTTGCAGCACTCTGCCAGGAAGGAGAAGAACAAAAGGACACTGCAGCTTCTCCTTTGTGCTGTAGCATCTTCATACACCCATTGCTTTGCTGCTGGTCTCCACTGCAGCATCTGTGCATTGGTACGTAGAGGTGACAGCATTTCTTTATGTGCTACTGTTCCAGTGGTGCCTCTATAGAGGCCTATCAGATACACTAGGCATCAGTGGCGGTGTGTATATGATACATTACGTAGCACTGAAATGATTAGCCCAGGGTGGCCAAAACCTCCTGGACTTGTGGGGCACACATTGCTTGCAGAAGGAGGTTCTCCCTAGATCTCTCCCCACACCTCTATCCGACTCATCACCTTCCCTTGGGCTCTCTTGCTTGCCTGCTCGGGTCACTAACTCCCTCCCTTTCTTCAGGGTCAAACACTTCGTTATGGGCTGAGCCTTTCTGACGTCGGTCCCATTAACTCGCAGCAACAGGAGCAGCAACCAAAAGCAGGGAGGTCGTGTTGCTTAGTGGATAGAGCACTGGACTGGGCTCAAGAGCCCTGTATTCGATGCCTGGCTTACCCACCGTTTTGCTGGGCGGCTGTCACTTCTCTATGCCTCAGTTTCTTTAGCTGTAAAAAGAGGATAATGATACGGCCTTCCTGTGTAAAGCGCTTTGAGATCTACTGATGGCAGAGCAACATCTGCCCAGCAGTTGCATGTGTACAAGGTTCTGAGCATGCATATGATTCCCAGCAGTCGTGTGGGACAGCAAGGAACATGGTGCCCAGGTATCCTGGTTCAACATCCTGATTTTACCCCGAACTGGCTTTGTGACCTTTGTCAAGGCAGGAACCTCTCTGTGCCTCAGACTGTCCAGGATCGCTGGTGGTAACGCTGTGTAGGCACGTCCCAGGAGTAGCGTGAAAATTCATTCATCTTACAAATCACCTTCAGATCTTTGAATGAAATCAACTAAAAATATTATCGCTTTGGATATCATGGCCCTGATTTCAGATGGTTCTTAAACACATACTTAATTTCAAGCAAGTCCTTAATTCCTGTTGACTTCACATGCGCGTGTTTAACGTTGAGCATCTGTTAAAGTGCTGTCTTGAGCACCGATGACTTTCTGAACAGAGCCCCTGACATTAGCCTAATAAGAGAAGATGCCACGTTACCGTGTGTGACAAATGTTACTATTCCATATTAATGCTGTATTAGATATTCCCTAGCATGGAGGCACTTTCCAGGCTGCTAGCCAAACAACTGCTGCGACAGATGTCTATATATACACACACACCAGACACATGGGTGAGATAATGCTGCACTATCAGAAAGAAGAGCATGTGATGACGCCATTGTCAATCAAAACCAATTCCCGGATGCATTTTGAAATAAGTCAGTTCCTGGATGATTATGTGGGGTGTTGTGTTTTTTTTGGTTTTATGTTCTATTGTGAGTTTACAGACATCTGCCAAATGCTGTCATTTAGGGAAAGAAAAGGAAACAAAGGAGGTTGCTAGCACACGCTCTCATTTCTTTGATAATGTAGAGCCTGATCCAGTGCCCACTGAAATGAACAGGACTCTTTTCACTGATTCAGTGGGCACTGGATCAGAACCTTGGTGAGGTGTTGCCTATTTTGCTTGTAACATCTAAGGTGCATAGGACCAGATCTTCAGGCCCAGTCGAGCTGTGCTGAGCCGAGGACCAGAGAACGTGGGAAGTAAGTGGCCGCACACCACTTTTACACCCCTCAATCCTTAGGTTAGCTGGGGGAAAATGTGGTTCCTAGCCCTGCCAACAGTTAGAGTTGTTCTATTAAATAAATATGTACGTTACATTACTAATGGCCACTGGCTTCATTATTAGGCTCTGGTTCAACGTCTCAGCAAATGTTGCAAGATAAAACATTGCAAGCAAAATAACCAGATAAGATCATAGACTCTAGAGAGGATACCGACATCTGTCCATCCCCGGATGAAGAACATGTCTGATAGTATTACATTTGATCTTAGGCCGATGTCACGCAGGAAATCAGGAGCAATATGAAGAGCACTACGAAGCTAAGCAAAGTGCATCAGAAAACATTCATCAGAAAAATCAAAAGTTTATCTGATATCCCCACCCAGATCCCTTCCTCCACCCCACATTCTGTTTGGTAGAAGCAGGCCATTGATAGTGTAGTTACCTCCAGCTTTACCTGCACAGAGGTTAAATAAATAATTTTAGGACTAGCCTTCCACAGTGCTGATCAAATCCAGGATTGCCAAAGTCCCGTTGGCATCATGCTTGGTGTACCTCTGACACTTGCAATCAAAGCTTGTCCTTGTATCACTCAGAGAGTTGAAAGCAAACCCTAGGGCGGGGCTTTCAGTTGTAGAACAAGGGGAAGTAAAAGGAAGGCTTCCCAGATATCTGAATTAAAGACACACACACACACTATTAGACTGTGGCAATATCAGTTCTGTGAATCGGATAAATGCTGCACAACCAGTTAATTGTGTGTGGGTCATGCCAAGAGGAAAACCTAAGTGACCCTTTGCAGAGCTGCCAACTCTCATGCTCATGAAAATTATTGTTTTCCTTAAAGCCCCAGCTCCTGGAGTCAAGTGGGGATGTGATTATTTCAGCCTCCATTCTTAAAGAAAAAGTAAGTTTCTAGCCACGAAAGCTTCAAAATGTGATCCCAGCGCATGCCAAAGGCTCAAAAAGCAGAAGGCAAATAAAAAGAACATTATTTTTACATGAGCTCATGATTTTTGGGGAGCCTGCCTCATAATTTCTGAGCATTTGGGGTTGGCAATCCTGCCTTTACTAGTGCACTTCCCAGCTGAAGATGGCGGGACTAGTGTGCTAAGCCCATGCCTGTGTATTTGCATTGGTTCAGGAATGGAAGGATTTTAAGTCAATATTGTCCCAGAAATTCTCTTTCGTGCATTTCTTTCAGTAGCTCCCCCGAGTATGACTGTTTTAATTAAGATGAGACTAGAGAAAGATTTTAAAGGAGCATCATACTGAAGCAAGCCCTGCCCACGCCAGCACTTTAAAAGCATGTTACAGACAGTTTTCCAGCAGCTTGGTGCTGCTCGAGCCGCATAAAACGGCCAGAAGTGGGGGCCGAGAATCTGGTCCTTATTTTTTCTTTGGGCTCCCTTATTTTGGATGAACCCCCTGTTGTAATATTTTACCCCTTTTTCTTCCCTGGCTCAATCAAGCATAGTGCAGCTGTACATTGGAGTCAGAGGCTGGAAGGCCCCTTTGTGGTTCTACTGTACGCTGTATGACAAACGAGAGGTCATGCACAGAACCATCAGACCCAACAAAAACCCTTACTGCAAACCTGATTATAGCCTAGAGCCAGACACGAAGGGCCGAATTCTGATCTCATTTACACTGGCTTTACATTGGTGTAACTGGAATGACTTCAGTGGAATTATTCCTGGTGTAAGGCTCGATCCTGCAGAAGTGATGGGACCGGTGCGCCCTGCATGATGCAGCCCTTGCGTGGATCCGAGTTTGGAATCCAGCCCAAACCTGTCAAACGTGGATGGAGCAAGGACCTGGGAATCAAGGCTCAAAGGTTCTATTTCTGACTTGGCCAGCAATTTGCTGCGTGACTATGGGCAAGTCACCCCTCCACCCTGTATCTGTACAGTGAGGTATCCTCACAGCATACCTAACAATCTCACAAGGGTGTGTGACAAGTCCTCAGTGAACACCAGAGAAGTACTCCAAAATCCACAGATGAAAGGCCTTTAAAATACAGTATCATTGCTGTTTCCACATCACATTGCACCCAGTATAGCATGGCTTTGTAGCACCAAGCCCTTCCGAAGAGCAAAGATGAGATGGAAGGAGGGATATAACGTCAAAGGGTCAGGGACCAGGATGGAAATTGGTAACAGGCAAACTGCTTTAGGGAAGGCAGGGGCCCATCTGACCCTTCACACACACCCCCGCCAAACACTCCCCAGAGGTGGGGGTCAGGTAGAACTGAGTCCAGCTCCAAAAATCACCCCAGGTTTTGGCTTTGAAATCTAAAATGCAACTGGCTAAAGTTTTTGCAACATCAATCCCCTCCCCATCTAGGTTTTCCATCTCTTCTAATAATATTGTTCTTAGCAACCGTCAATCCAAAAAATCTCTCTTCTAATGCAACTTCATGGGTAGTAATAACTGATCACATCCATGCTGAGCAGGTCTATTCATCCCCAAAGTACAACACAAGCATGAACTAACCCTCACGGCACCCCAAGACGTTGACAAGCTACTGCGCGTCTCAGTTGGTCTTTGAGGCGAAGTGATTTTCCCGAGGTCACGCAGCAAGTCATTGGGCAGGTATTCGCCCTGGCTCAATTATTTGAGTGACTATGAAATTTTTCCCCCTAGCCTCTGCTGGTTCCTCTTTCCTATTGCCCGTGCATGTCATCTGTTTGTCAAATACCTGTGGGACAATAACTCAAATACACACAATGCAGCTGTGTGAATGGCAAGCGACCTATGACAATAACAAAAGGAACCTGTTTGGCAGTGCACACAGCTGGTACCTCTTGTCACATTCCTTCTGAGGGTTCTTATAATTACAGGGCGTTGCAATGTTGACAGAAAGAACAAGAACAGGCATGTCTGCTATATGACACAGATAGTGTGAACTAATCCGCACATCGCGTCAATGAAGTTTTGAAAAAAACAACTCCTCCCCCCTCAAAAATGTAGAGCCAGACCCTCAGGGCTTAAGAGATGTGTTTGGGTCGCAGATATTACTGTCTGTGCTCCACACATGATGCTATCAAATGAGCTCTCCCAGTAGAAGGAAATATTTATCTTTAGCCCATGCATGACTAGATATTTAATCATTACAGCTGGTTCAAAACCAGGAAAACAATAATCTATCAAAGAAGAAGCTCCTAGTGATGGAATCCAAAATTTGATAGTTTCCAACCAGCTCTGTAGTTGGTCAAAAATGGGAGGGGGAGAAATCCATGGAATTTTTTCCTCAATTTTTCCCTCAGAAATCTTGATGATTTTTTAAAAACACAATTTTAGAATTCAAAACATTTTGACTTGCTGCAGTAACAATATAGCATTTTGCCTTCCAGCCAGGGAGGTCAAGAAATCCTCTCCATATTAGAATGGGCAAACTCTGGCAAAGAGAAGGGACACCACTTGCCGCAAAAACTACACAATGAGCTAGAACTAGACCTCAGCAGAGCCGGATGCCCACGCCTCACCTCTAACAAGCACTAGATAACTCACTCCTGATTGCACACACATTTAAACCGATTTATGGAAATACAGCATGATCCAAAACATCCCTGCCACAGAAATGTAAGTCAGGCGGCTTCCACTTTTAGAGAGCTAGCATAAGGGAACATGTGTTCTATTAGCATTACCTGCCTACTGAGGACAACGTAAAAGACATAGCTGCAGATGGTATGCTCCAAACAGAACCCATTTCCTTCCTCAAATATATGTTTGTAAAGCGCATATGTAAGTAAGTTACCTGATGAAATTAGCCTCTCTTTCTGTTTCTGACTCATTCAAAGAACAAGCCTGATTGCTACCAGATGTTAGCTGTTCATTATTTGCAGCATTTGATTTGTCACTTAAATCATATGGCACTGGCTCTGGCTCTTGATTGGAACGTTTAAAACAGGGGAATCATAAAAAGTGATGAGCAGCCAATAATCAATAGTAATGGTTAATTAGGTTTTGCAGAATTCATTCTTTTTTAAATTGCAACGGATGTATAGATTTTATGTCTAAGCAATTTTTCCCATTTTTATTGATTTAATTTTTCACAGTTGCACAAAATTATGGGTTTTAATTATTCTTTTCTCCAATTTTCACATATTTAAATAGGCACAATTGTGGAAAAGTATGGGGGTGGTGTCAGATAATTGTTTAATGACGGCAGGCATTGAGAATCATAACGTTAAAACTTGGTAAGTGTTAAAACACAAATTGTCAACAGCACATGTCAAAACATACAGTTAGTATCCTTAAATCAATCTCTCGCAAACAGCATTTTTCTTACTTTGCCTGTCTGTAAATTTTGATGATCATTGATGGAAATATTTTCTCATCAGTTTGGGTGTGCACAGTGAAATTGATGTTACCACATTTCCCAATAGCAATCTAATTCTTCCAAGCACTGGGTTCATTCATGCTACCATTAATAAACATTGGGGATCTGCAAACTGCAGGACTCCGCTCATACCAAACCCAGAGAGTCTTTTGTGGGGTGCCAGGTCCTATGATCTTCACTCCTCCTGCACAAGGGAAGCAGCAACAGCCAGGAGGAGCTCGCAGGCCGGACTATGGAATTTGAAGGTCCATCTCCAAAAGCAGCAAACACGAGCTACAGACAAGGTGTACAGGGTAAATCAGGGCTTTGTCCTCTAACTGGACTCAAAGGGACGCACCAGGCCCAGTGGCCACAGCTCCACAGAGCTTGTCGAGGGGGGAAGACTCTGAAAATCCCCCGGCCCTTGGAGCTCCCTTGCCAAAGCAGCCAGTCTAAGCTTGTCACTCAGCACCTTTGACGCCTTTCTGCCCAAAACAAGGATCTGGCGACAGACTATTCGCCCCAGACTTGGCTGCTGGAACTCACTGGATCTGGGCCTGGGGGTGGAAGCAGGGCAGAGGCTCCAGATTAACACCTTCAACAGATGCCACGGGCACACGCAGTCCCCTGTGCAGCGCTCTGTCGTATTAATGCAGATGGAACATCTGGGCCCAACGAGTCAACGGTGTTACGGTGATTCTGAAACCGTCCAACATGAAACAGTGTTAAACAAGATTCACAGTTTGGCCTGCAGAGGCCTCGGCCTAGGTAGTGTCCTGGCAAACACCCCATTAACGATCTTTGCAATTTAGCACTAAAGATACAGAAAAAGAAGGAAAATCAGTTAAAGTATTTGAAATGTAAAACATTAAGTAAGGCTTTCATTTTAACAGCAACCCTTCTTCCCTTTCGCTTTAGCTGGGGAGAATCTTTATAGGAAACCCCCCCTTGTTTGACAGGCATTGAGATGGGATCAAAGATGATCATATCTGGCGGAGAAGAGAAGAAATTAGTTGAAATGGGATGGTGCTGTGGATGAAGTCCAATCCCATTTCCTAGAAGATAAAACAGGACAAAAACACACAAGAAAGAAGAGAGAACGGAACAACACAGATAGAAAATGCTTCCTCTTCACCAATGTTCCTCTCCAGTTCTCTTTGATTGCCAAAAGGGAGCGATGGGCAGCATAGGGCATCCTCTCATTATTTTTGTTCACCAACAGGCCTAATTTCCAACTCACCAGTTTTAATTCACTGGTTTCCGGTCTCATGCTGGCCTTGGTTACCCAGTATGGTCTCAGCACAGTCGTTGATTTATAGCAGGAAAGCCTAACCTGGCTTTCACTTTTTCTAAACAACCTTATGTAACACTCTCAGCTAGACTTTTACCTTTTTGCCAATAAAAAATTGGTTACCATTTGTCATTACAGGGGGCTAAACCATTTTACAAAACTTCCATCCATTTTCCCCATGGCTGGGTGCACAACTGAGGTAGGCCTTCTGGACTCGATTTATTGCAACAGTTCACTTCCCAGATTCCCATTCGTTCTGCTTCCTTTGCTAATTCCTTTGGTCCTGACTTCCAAAGCCATTGAGTCAAGATCTAGTCACACCTTGCATCTGACGAAGTGGGTTGCAGCCCACGAAAGCTTATGCCTGCAGAAATTAAATTTGTTGGTCTTTAAAGTGCTCCAGGACTCTGGTTGTTTTTGCTGTATATGGACTAACACGGCTCCCCCTCTGGAACTTTTCCCACCAGACCGTTCCCTGGGCTCTCTGATGGTGGCACAGCACCAAAGCCACGCAGGGCAGCCATTCCGAAACAGAGGGAAATTGTACCCGGGGGGGGGGGAGAGGGAGTGCCACTAAATCTAAAATCTGCCTCATCATGGGGGTAGGGTGCAGAGCAGCAACTCCCTGCTCCCCCACAGGACCCTGGTGCCTCTGCATCTTCACGCCCTAGCCACCTTTGGAAATTTGTCCCACTGTTCCTACAGGCAATTCTCCCAGCACTTTGCGCCTGATCCATGCTGCCTGGATAGCAGCCAGTCGCGCAGCTGGAGTGAGAGGTAAAGAGCCAGGTCAGAAGAGCACGAGTGGGGTGAGATGAGGTGAAACAAGCCCTCATGTGGGCTGTAATCCAGCCGCAGAGAGAAACTCAAAGCTGCTACTGTCCCAGCCCCACTGAGCGGCGAGAAGGGTGCTGGTAACCATAACCACAAGATTAATTTAGGTCAAATGTGCCTCTGATTCCAAAGCTGCCCTCACCCGGTCACTGCTAGCAGCGTCCTTCACCTCCTCCTGGGAGCGCTTATCTCAACTATAAACCAAAGTGCAACTGCGTAAACAAACATTCTTTGTGGAACAGCTTCAGGGAAAGATCTGAACTTTAAAAGGCCATGGAAAGCTGATCCCTCGAGGGACAAGGGAATCAGCAACGCTAGACGCTAATCCAAAATGCCCCCTTAACGTTATTTAAAATCATTTAAACAGGATCACAAAGTTACACTGTGCTCGGCATAGATGGAGATGAATTTCCTATGCTGAAGACTTCACAGCCCACGAACGCATTTACCGGCACTGTGCTGCATAAGATAAATCTATATGGAAAGTTTTATGGCATATGCTGTAAAAGGGCTGCGTGACCTGCTTCAGAAGAAATGAGAACCAGCCCAAAGCCAAGCTGACATTGATACCATTTCTGAGATTCTAACAGGTTTAGGAAACGTTTTGGTGTTTGGGTTTCAAATGTCTCACGTGCAAGCCGGGACTAGAAGCCAAGAGTGCCAAACACTAGTACAAGCAGCAGTGCATTCCGGCAGATCCACCACTAGACTAGAAGCCAGGCGACCTAGCGATGCTAGTCCTAGCTCTGCTGCTTTAGCATATGTCTGCTTTATTCATCCTGGCCTGCTTTTGTTCTATTTCTCTGACTTGAAATAAGCAAACGGAAATTCACAAGCCGTAACCTTGCTCTTTATTTGATTCCAGCCATCACACTCGTGAATCTCTCCCTACGTTATCTGGTATATAAGTGCCTGGAATGTGACCCTTAGCTAACGAGCAAACTGGGGGTAGATTCTGTCAACTGTGCCACAAATGACACTTCCTGGGGGCACCCAGGGCGTAAGGCACCGCGTGAAGAAACCTGGTGTGGGTCTGGCAGAGGTCAGCTCCCTGACTCTCCACGCCCCTCAGCCCATGGGGCTCTTGCTCATGGAGGCTAGAGATCAACACACTCCAACCCAAGTCTTCTGAGCGTCCCTCTGGTGCGTCCAGCTCCTTGTCCACGGAGCACTCACAGAATCACCCGTTCCCAATGGAATAGTACACCACAGTTTATTAGCTACATCTTGGACCCCTGCTCCAGTCAGCCAGCCCTCCAATGTGCTTTTATTGAAACCAAGCATAAGTTAATTTAACAAACAAACAGAGATTCAAACGATAGAAAGTAGAATTAACGGAAGCAAAGTGTTCAATATACAATCAAATCATAACACGCATTTAGATCTTAAACTTAACCAACAAGATGCCCTCTGGTCTAACAAGGTACTGCTTACCCAAAGTCCTTCTCACCGGGTTTTTCAACCTGGATGGCTGAGAGCAGTGCTGAATTGGTAATGAAAGAGGTGCCGGGGCTCAAGCAAATGTTTAACTTTCATAACTGATGCGGCAAGTCTAGAGGTGCTGGGGCTATGAACTGCCAAGCCTAGAGGTGCCGAGGCTCAGTCTGGCACAAACTAAGCACTGAGTGAGGCCCTTCTTTCACGGGATCAAGCCCACTGGCAGCTTGTCTCCCGCAGATGAAGGATACCAAGGTGTCTTTCTGCACCCCTAGATCTATTAGGCCAGTCCTTTGTTCTTTATCTGTAAACTGAGTTCC
>ML675625.1:5842538-5872926 GCA_007922155.1 Mesoclemmys tuberculata
ATTTTCTTCTATCTGTCTGTATATTGAGAATGCGGGATGGTGGATGTCTGTCTACAAGTGATATTTAACTACATGAGAGAAGGAGGCCAAAGTCCCCAGTACTTTGAGTCTAACTTGGTCTATATTTAGTACATTTTTAAGATAACCCTCTTGTTCTATTTTCTGCCCCACACACTGACTTACGAGCCCTTTTGCTTTGTCCCTCGCTGTCCTGCCGTTTTAGAGTGTACACAGCCTTTTCATAGTCTAACACCCAGCTCTTTAAACGTTATCTAAAGGAGACTTGAAAGGGGGAGGGGAAAACAGGGTTTGTGTTGTTTTGAGCTCCTTTGTAATGTACAGAAAAGGCCAAAAAAGTTTTGATTTAAAGTATTTTCCCCCCTACTTGATTTTTACAATAAAAACTCAAGGCTTATCTCCCCTGCTTTTCCGAGAAGTTTCTAGGGTTGGCTAGTTGGATCGTGACCTTGCAGGTATTAAGTCAACAAACCTTGATCAATTGACCTGGGCATTATTTTTATTCAAACTGTTTTAAATGTTTTTGGGGGGGAGGGAGATTAATGGTTTATTTAACTCCAATGCCTGACAAACAGCTGGGAGGAAAGTTCTCTTGGTTAAAGATGCAACAGCTCATCCCTTCAAATAGGGGAAAGCTCCCACCAGTCCTCTAGTCCTCCAAAGAGATCGCCAGCACAAACAGAGAATACAAGGTTTGATGTTCCTGACACAGCCACAACAATCCTGCATACGTGGATCAGAGCATCTGTTCTCACAGCCAGAGTAGCAATGAAAGCTTTCTGGGCCTGATCCTGGAAAGAGCTGCTCACCCACTTGGCCCAGTCCTGCTTCCATGGCCATGAATGGCAAAACACCTATGACCTTAACAGGGTAAAAGCCGTTCAATGCCCTGTTCTGCCTCAAACCCTGGGGAAGTCCCTTACTCTGGCTTTCAGTTTCCCCCTGGGTAAAATGGGAATAACACTTCCTTTCTCCCAAACTTTATCTTCTCCATTTCGTAACACCTAATGCTTATTAGCACTTTTCATCCATTGTATTGTATGATCATCCCCATTTTACCAACCGGCAACTGAGGCACAGAGAGGCTAAGTGCCTTGCCCAAGGCCATGCAGGAAGTCTGGGGCGAGGGGAGGAAGACTCGGGAAATTGAAGCCAGGTCTCCCACATCCTAGTTAAGGGCTTTAGCCACCGGACCCGCCTTCCTCTGTTTAGATCATAAACTCTTCAGGTAAGGGCTGGATTTTGTGCTGTGTCTGTGAGGGAGGCCCAACTCCTGCTCCCACGGCCATCTGTGGTTGGCTTCCCATTGATTTCAGAGGCGCACAAGCAATACAGCAGCCCAGGATAAAAATGCCTGTTTCTTTCTCGTGGTCAGCCTAGAGACAAGTGGACTCAGTGTCAGGAGCCCCTTCGGTGATGTGGTCACGCGCTGTGGGTTAATGTCAGTGACCGAGTGGAAACGGCCAGTGTTCTCACAGCAGAGTGACTATGCTAGTAACTATTTCCTGTCAGCTTCCTGCTGTCATTCTGGGGAGTGGAACACACCAGATTTTCACCAGCCCAAGAGCTGGCTTGCATGGTGGGAAACGCCCTGTGCTGCCTGCATGGGGGGGAGCAGCTGTTTCCATCAGCCCATTTGCTTTTTAACCTTCCCTCACGTACCGCCCTGCCCCTGTGTCAACCACCTCTAGGTGACAGAGGGATTCGGCTTCCATTGCTATTTAGTCCAAGGGCCTCTCTGCTGAGAGCGCTAGACCCTCTCGTGGTTTTTCTGAGGCGGTGTTTTAAGTTTTTCCTTAGGAAACTCCTAGTCAATATCACGGCATTGCCCTTGCCTGGCCGTCTCCATCCGGTGTGGGACTGCCCTCGCAACACCATTGGCCTCCCACTGGATCTGTGCCAATTGCACTGGGACCCCCTTATAAAACCACCATGGGCTAACGTACCGCCAGGGTGACCCCAATGAAGTACAAGGAGTTGTGCCAGCGAGGAGTTCGAGCCTCATCTGCTCAGTAACAGTAAGTACCAGCTGCATAATCAGTGGGTATAATAGGGTTGGGGGGGGCTAAGGCCACCACTTGTACCTCTTCACACACACACCCCCGCCTGCTGCTCGCACTTCTTCGCCTTCTCCCCCCAGAGGCACGAGTGGCAGGCAGGGGAGCCCCTGCCAAGCAGGAGCAGAGCCTGGGGCAGAGCGGAGGTGGAGTGTGGGTAGGGCCAACCTCCAAGCGCCAGTGAGCCCCACCCAACCCCCCCCGAAAGGCAGGAGTCATGTGACACCCCTGACCAGCTGCTCCTGGATGTGGAATGAGAAGCCCTGACAACAGCCAGTAATTATAAGAAGCATCCCAGTCAGGTTGTTAGAAGAGGTAACAGAGATTCCAGCCTCCAGCTAAGCCACCAAGCGGTGAGAATTTGGGCAAGCCCTGTCGCTGCTGCGTGCCTCAGTTTCCCCACCTGTAACTCAGGGATCATGCCCAGCTAGCAGGGGCGTCGGGAGACTTACTGCACTAAGGTTTGAAGGGTGCTTGACAATTCTGGATGGATGGGAGGCCAGAAATGCAGAACAGGATCATACTCACACAACTAGCCCTTTCAATATCCCTCTCACCTTGGCTTCTATGTAGTAGCCACAACAACTCGGGCAAACATGGAGTTCAGCAGAATTCCCCCACCTCCTCCTCTTTTCCAAGGATCATGACATTCATTTTCCGAGATACCAATGTATATCCTGGGTCACTGAAACAAGCAGCTGATAGAAATGATACCGTATAAGCAAGAGATGCTCAATCCCTGCGCACTTCTGCTTTGGCTGGGAACGCACAAGGGCAGCCGGAGAAGATCTCGGACATGACCTGCATGACAACAGCATTTCAGCCTGCTCGCAATAACGTGGCGTCATTAGCTGTGTTCATAACAGAGCGTAGGAAGCGATAAAAGGCAGCTCATTGCCAGTGCTCAATAACTGGCATGACACATTAATCACATAGGGCCAAACCCTGCCTCTCCCAGGCCTTTGTGGAATTGCTGCAATTCCACTGCTGAAGGGTGGGAGGATCTGGGGACCCTATGTCAGGGGGCTGCATCACCCTACATGCTACTGAGCTCTGTTGAGGCTCCCTGTATTCGGGGGCTTGCGGGCTGGGCACAGCCAATGGCCTCATTAGCTGTTCCCTGCCTGCGAAGAAGCAGCACAGCAACTGCCAGAGACCGGGTAGCCCTTACACATGCCTGCAGCCTGACGGTTCCTTTCCATGGAGACAGGTGGCATGCACCTGTGCCGGGCTGAGGACGTGGCCCCTACTCGCTGGGTAATAAGGTGCGTTACTATGCGGGAACAGCCCAGTCACTAAATGGCCTGCCAGTGATGGGCCTTGGCGTTGCCTGACCTGGCTCCACTTGGAAAAGAAGTTCAGACGTTCCTCACTGAAAACGCCCCCCCGGGAGGCCCCAGGAATCCCTTTCTGCCCCCGGCGTTCCAGAGCTGGCTCGCAGCCATTCCTCCCAATCTGCCTGGGCCAGCAGGGCGAGCGACTCTGGGCTACCCACAGCTAGCAGAGCAACACCTCCCTCGCCCACCCAGTAATTCCCTGAGGACCGAATCCTGCAGCCCTTAAACTCCCATTGCAGGCCAGGGCAACGGGAGGAGGAGATTAGTAACGGCAGAGTCAGGACCTCAGGATCTAGCCCGGCCAAACCAAGAGACAAGAAGGCCGCTGTGACCAAAGCACCAGGGGGGACTCCGGGACTCACGGCCCAGCCAGCATCGTTCTGGGATGGCTGGCGAGGGCAGCAGCTTGCCCTAATTTGGTCACCCTTCGGTGCCACGTTAAGGTAGCGCTATTTATAAACGCTCTCCCGGGACGTGGCTGGGACCTCCCAAGCTCCGCCACCAAACCGAGCAGCGTCTGCTCAGCACTCGCGCGGGCCTTTTAACAGCCAGCCGGTGCCACCCAGGCCCGGCCCCGCATGGGATGTGCAGGGGCGGGGCGAGAGGGCAAGCCCCAGGAAGCACAATGTTTCTAGGCAAGCAGGGAGACAGCACTGTCTGTGCTCCCCTCAGCGACCTGTCAGTTCACTTGCTGGTATAAGGGGGGCCGGAACCTGCCCCCTCCTAGGTACTCGTGCTCAGGAGACAAGAGCCCTTGAGATGGCGTCTGGCCCCTCTATGGGGCACAAATGGGGCAGGGCTCGTTAGACACTCTTTGATGGAGGCAGGCACAACGTGGCCTTAAACAGACATAGGACTGGTAAAAAGTGCAAGGCTGAATCCCTTTATTTATCCTCGCACATGTACAGCACAGGCTTTTGTCATGCCGCTCTGCCAGCCTGCCTCACCCCCCAGCGAGTAGAGGAGACGAGATTTCAGTCTCTATTGCCCGCTCCAGGCTCTGGGACTGAATCTCTCTAACTGTGCTGGGACCACTTGGCTACTAAAGCCTGACTCCAACAGCTCCATTTGCTCAGGGCACCAAACACCCAAGATGCTGATAACTTTTCCTCACTATGACCTAGGTGGGGATTTGAACCATCAAGCTGCCACTGAAAAAACCCACCAGCACTCCTTCAAGCCATCCAACCTCTGCACCAACCAATTTCTAAACCACCGACCCCATTTATGTAGTGGAGCTTTAACCTGTCTTGATTTCTCCGCATCTTCTCTTGCATGGAAATGCAGAGCCCTTTGCAATAACGTCAGAGAGTCTGTTCAGAAAAACCAATCGACAGGGTCAGAAACTACGGGAAGCTGGCAACATGTTTCTATAAGCGCTGAGGTAGAAGACGTGCAGCTGTTTGTCTGAGCAGGGCAAAACAGGGCCCTTTGTCGGGTGGGACGGAGAGGGAACCAACGGAAAGTTGGTTCAGCAAAAGCTTTCCATGGGGCTAAAAGAAAAGAAAAAAAAAGCACAAAGTCAAAATCAAGGGATCAGATGGTATCACTTTGCACTTGCATAAGAGTGCAAGAGAGCTCTAGAAAGCTGGTTAAGTGTTATCCCCATTTAATCAGTGGGGAAATGGAGGCACAGAGAGATTTGATGGCTAGACTGGTACCTTGCAATCCCCCAAGATAAGGCAGCACATCCTTGGGCTGTCCCAAGGAGGTGCCTCAGGCCTTTATCTGGCACAGCTTCCATCCCCTTCCTCGCAGCTCAGCTGCGCTAATCAGAGCACTCAGGGCGGAGGTGGAGCCACGGCTCTACCGACTTCCTACCCCTTCCCCACCCACTGAGGTGGCAGGGGGAAAAACAGCCTGGCAGCAGCAACTGCTCTTCCGCCTGCCCACCACGATGGGTAGCAAGCACAGGGGAGCACGAGGCCCTTCCCACTCCCACTGCCTAAGCAGCCAGCAAGGGTCACAGTCTAGCCAGCCCCGAGAAACCTGTGCAAGGTCACACAGCAAGTCAATGAGAGAGAGCTAGGAATAGTACCTCTCTCTCCAGTGCCTTATCCTCTGACCGACCCACCAGGCCCCTAGCACCTCCCTTCAGAGGATCTCACCATTTTTTTTTCAATACATGTGTTGTCTCCTTTTTAGGAGTGGAGTTGACTGTACAGAAGGGGTTAAAAGCACATTTCCTCTGGTATTTTTATTGCAGCCAAGAAAACGTCACTGGCTTGACTCCAAATGCTCCAGAGTTAATTTTAGCTCCATCACACTACATTTTTCTGCTCAGACAGGGAGCAGGGGGCGTGGGCGTGTTGGGGTGCGCGGGCGTGAGCGAGTGCCGGGGGGATTCTGTGCACATGTGCCAACAAAATACACATGGTGCACACAACAGAAAATCCAGAACTACCTTGTCAGCACAAGCAGCTTCTGGATTAGGAGAGGACTTTAGTGTTCCCTTCCTGCCTTTCCTGAGGAGAAGGCCACTCAGACCTGGCCACGTCTAGCTACCCAGGTTCCCGAGTTCCTGTCTAATTCTCTTAGGTTGCTCTCCTCAGTGGGACTGTGCCAGCATGTGCATTTCCCCAGCTGTGATGTCGGAGAGGTGACCTGGAAACAGGTGACAGCCTTTTCCTGTTTTGGATTGCAGCACAGGGCAGCTCTGCATTGCACAAGATCAGAGCACCAGTCATGCAATCCAGAACAGCTCTCCACAGCGAGAAACACCCACCAGGCAGAAAGGGCTTGATTTTCCCTAGGCTCTCTGCAGGCCCCGAGGTTTAGCCTAGTTTCCTCCTTCCCAGACCTTGCTTTCTGGTTACCTCCAGCCTGGACCCTGAGGGCTGCCTAGGATCCCAGCAGTGCTATTCAGATTAACTGTCCTGTGGTAATGCCTAGAGACACTCCGCAGATAGTCCCTGCCCCATAAGAAAGCTGTCAAGACACGACGTTTGTAGGGAACGAGAAGGGCGGTGACAGGCCAAGGTCATAGATCAAGACAATGACAGAGCTGAGAATAGAACCCAGGTGTCCTGAATCCCATTGCACTAGACCACACTGCCTCTCCGCATTGCCCTTGCATTAGCCAGAGGAGACACTGCAAAGCAATACAAGTTGCTCCTTGGGGCAGACTAAGAATTTGAACCTGGGTCTCACAGGTGGGAGCTGTGGGTTCCCCCCGCCAGAAAAAGGTTTTTATTCCAAGAGTATTTCTCATTGTGTCATGCCTCTCCCCTTCCTCTGCCACTTCCTTTAAGGAGCCCATCTCTATTCATCTGAGCAGGGGAACACACTGCACACGTGTCCAGTGCTGTGCTAGGGTACATCTGGGCCGGAGCTGCCATTTCCGGCTCAGGCAGACATACCAGTCCTAGCTCTCCTGGCGCTGGCGGGCTGAAAAGAGCAGGACTGCGGCAGCTGCCTGGGTGGCAGACGGGACCGTCTGGGGGTGACTAGCCCCTCTCACCACCAGTGCAGCTGCATCTCTGCTGCTAGTTGTAGCCCCTCAGCTCCGTTAGAGCTAGTGGGGTAGGTCCCTTCGAGCTGGGAACGACACCTTCTAGCTCCTGTGCGGACAGACGTTCCCTTAGGGAACATGGCACCACTGAAACGTGCAGCCAACCCTGTAGACTGATGCCCGCTAATTGTCCTCAGGACAGATTCAGCGCAGGGGGGACCCCCACTACCTGTCAGCATCCGTACTCCACCAACCTGGTGGGCCCACCTCGCGGGGTCAGAGGGTCAGTCACCCTCCAAGTCCTTTCCCCCTGCGACTTCTCTGCTGAGACCAGGGATTTCTAACGGCAGACCGTGCTTAGTGATTACCAAGGGGAGAGGCAGCTCTTCAAGAAGCAGCATGTCACACCAGCACACACATGGTGTCACAAAGGCTGCTGGCCAGATTTTGGGCCAAACAAATTGATAGCGTCATACCCCCAATCTCTTGGTCACAACTTGACACACCACTAGCCACCAGGGGTCGGGGAGAGGGTGGGGGGGGATATGCTAAAGCAACTGTACAAGGCTGCAGTGAGAGCCGGCCACACGGCAACGGCTTGATGCAGACGGCTTGGTGGTTCTGTGCAGTCAGACGTGAGTTTGTTAGCCAAACCAGACTTGCTCCATCTGGGATGTAACAGGGCACCAGAAACTGCAGATTAGCTCCCCGTTTTGCTGCTATTCTAAATACAGTCAGGCCACGTTCCAGGGAAACAGTGGGCCAGACGGGCCCAAGTTTTGAAACACAGCTCTATGCTCAGAGCCAAGTTCGTCCCCATCCAGCAGCTCACGGGTTAAAGCTAATGGAAAAGGAAATGGGGTAACATTCTGCAAGAATTTAGCTGTGCAATAGCCCGCTCAGTGTCAGTGCTACAAAGGCCCCTGCATGTGGCATTGAATAGTTAGCCCACTGTTATTTGCTGAGCTCCTGTGCATTGGAAAAACCTATCCCTGCTCTGAGGAACCTAAGACCTAGGGGTGAAATCCTGGCCCAATTAAACTCAGTGGGAGTTGGGCCATTGACTTCAATCAGAGCCAGGATTTCGCCCTAAAAGCAGCAAATACAGAACTCTCTGGGAGACCCTGAGTTTGTCTTAGAGCTCTCCTTGTCCTAAGACGGGCTAAAGGCAACAGCTTTACTGACCGTGGTTGAGGTCTATGGGCTTCACAGCAGAAGGGCACCAAAGTCCATTGGACCAAATGGGACTGATCAGAAAAATAACTGTCCGTCCCAGGTGACAAGAACCTTACTGAAAGCAGCTTTAGGAACGTTTGGTGATCTCCTTAGTCAGAGGCCTGTCAGCCTCCTCAAGTCCCTGTATCCGTCTTAAGAGAGGCATGAATAACGAGGCTTGTAAGCAGCGGTTTTGGCAGGCTCATGGGGCGAGGAGGACAGAAGTCTCCCTCATTCACAAGGATCTCTCCAAATTGCACAGGATCCTGGGACTCATCCCCTCCTGTCTCCTCCTCGTCTTCTCTTTTCCCAAAAGTTACTGGTAAACTAAGGCAGCGGGAGATCAAATAGGAACTATAGGCTGCTGTGCAAATCCCAGATAAGAAGCCGCCACGGCCACCCTTACTTGTTCCCAAAAAGGTAACAGCCCCAGGCATCACCCACAAGTGAAGACAGAGAGAATCCTCCAAGACGGTGCCAGGGCTGAGAGAAGAGAGAGGAAGATAAAGCACAAGGCCAGCAAAGGCCATCGTTTTCGAGATCAGCGAATCAAGCGTTTGTTCACAGCCACTAGCTCAGCTTGTCAGTCCATTATCCAGCAGCTCAGTGGAGATCAACGGCACGGAGAAATCAGAGTTACATCATCTCCTGTCAATACACCCAGGAGTACATAGAGACCCGGCTCTCAAGTGTGAACGGAAAGGATTCTTACAAAATGGGCAAACCCTAACGCTGGCGAAAGGGGCAAATATGAACGGTTGGGGCGAGCCTCATAGTGCAGGCGGACACTATGCAATCTTCCCTCTGCCAAAGTGCCTCAGTCTTGACTGGCCACAGGTCCTTGCTATTCCAGCTTGGATCCCGTTACCGCTCTGCCAATATACTTCAATCCTGAACTGCAGCGCCTCTCTGCTACCCGAGCTGCAGACCCCCACCCCAGACGTCTGCCAATATTTATCTCAATCATCCCCTGCCATTCCAGCCCTGGGCCTCCGCGCTCCCACGCGGACTGGCTGCTAGTGCAGGCCGGGCGCTGTGCCAAACTGGGATGCCAGTCACGCTGGCACTGGGATAGCAACAACTGACCAGGATGAGTGCGGCGAGCTCGTCTTGATGGTGAGCAGAGACAGGGGCCGTAGTCTTGTCTCTGCAAGTAGGAGTTAGCGCTAGTTGGGAAAATTCCAGCAAAAATGTTGGTAAGAATTTGCCAATTTGTCAAAATCGAAATGTTTGGTGGAACGGTTCTATATGGATGAAGTTCCCTCATTGACCAGGCAGGAACCCAGGGCCCCACAGCTTCCAGCATCTGTGGCTCTAGGACAGCCCATCAGGTGGATTGCTCCAGAGCTGGGGCTCCATTACCTTTCCACTCTGAGTTTTGACATGTTGGGGTTTTGTTCCAAATCAGAATGAAACCAAATTTCAGAATAATTCCCTCCTCTGTGACATGCCATCACCTTTCCCCACCCAGGTCCAGTCAGTGCTATGGGACTAGCATCCTATCAGTAAGTAGGGTTGCTACTGAGATAGGCAAAAGCCAGCTGCTACAAAAAGCAGCATGGGCTATTCGTTAGGTAGCGCTTTTTCACCCAAGTCAAAACTGAATCAATATCCCTGCAAGGCGGTAGGCAGCGCTGTGCCCTTGGAGACACCATCCTTCGGATCAGATGCAAAACCAGGATCATTAAACATCACATGCTGCTTTGGAAAGAGGAGGCGTGTGAGCACCCATCTGATCATATTCTTATCTGCGTAATTAAATCCCGACTCCTTAAGTTCCTCTGTAGGTTCATCTGGATACGGCATACCTTCACCACTTCCAGTTCCAAGCTGTCATGTAATGTCCCTGTGGGCTGTAAAGCACTGGATTTTGACCCCAGAGGTAGCTGCATTTCAGTGGCAAATGAAGCAATCCCTTGATGCAACCATTTGTAAAGTACTTTTAGGTCCTTCTGGCTGGCTGGTGCTATAGTGAAGGTTAAGAGATAATTGTTATTCCTTGGCCTGCAGCTGAGCAATCTGAAAACCACTGAGATTGGATGAAATCGACACAGGAGCAGGTCACACAAAAGAACTGAACCATTTTCTCGCCTGCTGGGAGAACAGGGTCATTTAATACAAACCTGTGAAATGGAAAAAAATACGCTTGATGTTATTTGCTCATAATTACTCTAAGTTAAATGTTGGTTGGGGGCATCTTCCCTGCGCTGAGCTGCAAGCAGTTTGAAGTCAAATTAGGCACACTGATGGGAGTCTGTTATTGCTACACTAGCTAGCGCTGACTGCTTCAGTTCTTTGTGGCTCACACTGACTGCACCCCCGCAAGCGGGTCACCACTGGGGCTGTGTTCTTTGCAGTGCTGCTATTATTGTTTCTCTTTACATCAGAGCTTCACTGGCATTAGAATCATGAAAGAAAAAATGGAAAGAAAGAGGGTGTGGTCCATTTACCGTCACAGTAAATGCCAGCCATGGCAGGCCACTCCAGGGTTAGCTACATACTACAGTAACATTTGTGAGAGCATGCAGAATTGGACCCAAAAGAAATTGCTTTTAGCTGGCGATTCCTCCATTCTTTACAGCTTGGTTTAATTTTCGCCCCGGTCCCAGGGAAGCAGTGAAATACAACAGGCCAAGCTCTGATCTCGCTTAGGTGAATTTTGCCCTGGTGGAATTCCATTCATGTCAGTGGAGTTACTCTGGATTGACATCAGCGTGTCTGAGATCTGCCTCAAGCCTAATGAGCTGGCACTGAACCCCTGCTGTAAAAAAGACCCAGGAGCCATCAAAAATGTCAGTAATCCTCTCACATGAGCCGGGACCATCGTCTGGTAGGTAGAGGAAGGCCTCCAGCCCCAGCCTAGAAATGCACTGGTCTAGAATCAATCAGGATCAGCTTCTGGTATGACCTGGCTTAATTCAATGAAATGCAAATGTAACCCTTCTGCCAGGCGGAGCCGGCAGCAGCGAAGGGCCGGGTTCTGTATCTAGGGGCTCCTGTCAATGATCCAGCACCAACCTGGCTCAAGCCCCCACCCAGTCACCTGAGAAATCAAACACTATACCCTGGGCGCCCACAAAAGGCAATACTTCTCCTCTCGCAAGCACAGAGTCTGAGTGTAGAAAGTAAACCTTTTAATAACAGAAGAGAAGTAACAAAGCACTGGTTTTGGACCCAGTGCAAACGGAATTCATGAACTCAATGAGCTGAACTCACTCCAGAGTATGGGGGCATGTCCTTCACCTCTCCCATCTTGCTTTCCCCTGTACTGACCATCGTGGTTGCAGCGTCCACCTCTCCATTGGGGGCTGAGCCAGTCCCTTTCCGCAAGCTCCTGCCGGACGTGGGCTTGAGCAGGCCCTCTCTGCTGCTGCCTCCTGCCACCTCTGGGCCTCGCCAAGTCCCTGCTACTGGCGCTCTTGGCTCCCGTCGTATGCAGGCACCAACCATCTGCAAGCACCGACCGTCTACAGGCTCCTGCCGTCTGCAGGCTCCCACCACTGTCTGCAGGTGCCGACCATCTGCTGGGTCCTTTCTGCGGGTCGTCAGTCAAGCTTTCCCAGTTCCTCTACTGATTTCAGCTCTCAGTGAATTTCAGCTTTGAGCTCGTGGGAAAATCTTCTGCTGCCACAAGAGTAACAGTCCTTGCTTTTTAACAAGACAAAAGATTCCAAGAGGAATCCTTAATTCTACCTTTTAACAGTGGGAGGAGATAGTCAATCCATGCCTGAGGGTAGACCTTTGCCAGGGCTAATGCCATCTCAACTGGATCTGCTGCCCTTACAACAGTGCTGAAACGTACGTCCGCCACCCTTGTTCTCTGCTTAGATGAGAGTGAATTTTTCAACGGAACAGGCTAAGACACAGCTCTGCCGCCATGTGTTCATACAATCGACGGGCACCATTTCATTACCCCTGCAGTTAACACAAAAGTGACTTGTAACACAATACCAGGCACACTGACCATTTCCCATCATGCTCAGCACCTGGTGTGCTTATGCAAGATGCTGAGTACTTAATGGTACTCATGCAAATACAAACCCCATGCAAAGAAAGTGCCCCCTTTCAGCTGCTGAGCCAGGGGACTGCCACTGAGACCTTGCTTACACTAACACTGAGCATGTGGTGAGGGAGGGGAGGCTGGACACTGAACTTGTGTTGACCCAGCCTCACGTTAAGCCACTGTTAACCCCTTCCTAAGGGCAGATTGAGAGTGGAGTCTGGGTCAGCATTTGAACTGGGAGCTTAAGTCACCTTTTGTGCCACCCTCCAGTCTAGGATTGCCACCCGTCCGGGTTTTACCCGGACAGCCCGATTTTTAGCTTTCGTGTCTGGGTGCCATTTAGCGCTGCCAGGTGCCCGGTTTTCAGCGACCTGGCAACCCTAAATGGCACCCGTACCAAAAGTCCAGTTACCACAGGGTGGGGGAGGCACCCAGTCATTAACCCCTGCTCAGCTGGGGCCGCCTCCCACCTGCAGGCAGGCTCCCTGAGAAGATCCATGGGGCAATCAGGGGAGGAGGGGAGAAGAGCTGCCTGGCCTTGGAGGGGAAGAGGCGGGGCAGGGGGTGGAGTCTTGTGGTGAGAGGCGGGGCAGGGGCGGAGCCTCAGGGGGGTCTGGTTACTAGCCATTAGGAAAGGTGACAACCCCACTCTGGGGCAGCTGTCAGTGGCTGCTAATAAACCCGTTAAAAAGAGGGGCTTACAATGGGAGCAATGAGACCTCTAACTAGTGTGAGAGCAAACCCACTGCTGTCATTTGCTGGCACAGGGAAACAGCTGAGCTCCTCTGGCCCAATGCAGTTCACAAAGCCCAGAATGAAGCAAGCAAGAGCTGGAGGCCAGGTATTCTCTGCCAAAGGGATCCGGGCTATGGAACGAACTTCCAAAGCGCAATCGATGAATCTAGAGGCTGATCAGCCTTAGGCAATACTACAGAACTTTCCCCACGCATACCGCTTTTCCATCATAAACACCACAACTCTCACAACAGCCGCTGCCTTGCCCCTACACTGTAAAAAAGAAACCCAAAATAAACACAAGACCTACCTATGCAGAGATTCCTATCGTATGGAGAAAGGGTCCCCACCAGGGGACCTTGCTATGCTCATCTACTCACCATATCTGTGCTGTGGGTAGTGGTACAGAGTCCTTCAATAGAAAGGAGACAAGCATATATATCCACCCCCAACCCTTTCACCTTGGCTAAGGCACAGCAGTTCTATTTGTTCAGATTTTATCCTGCTAACAACTGCCACCCATACTAAATAGGTCCTGCTTATTGCCAGGCATGAACTCTCTACCACTTTTCATTCCACTCAATTTCCAGTACCCTGGAAATCTCATTTTTGCTGGGTTCCCAGGTGGCATGTGTTATTTCTAAAACCAGACAGAGCCGGTTACAAAAAAAAAAAGAAACAGAGGGAGAGACTTTCTGTCTTCAGAAAAACCCCTACGACAAGTCACCACCACGATCACTACTTCAGACAATTCTTTTTTAAGTTTCAAGCTAAAATTGTCATTACCTATCTCCTTGCACTTCTTAGAGGTGGGAAAGCATCATTATCCAGCTTTTTTCCTGCTGTGGAAACTGAGGCAGAGAGACGTTAAGTGTCTTGCCCAAGGGTCATACAGCAAATCAGTGGCAAAGCTGTGGATAAAACCCCACCATGTGCACTGACTGCTAAGCCATGCTATCTTTGACTTATCCACTGAGCCAGGCTCCTTCCCTGTACAAAAGCTAAAAAGGGGAGCTTAAAGTGAGATATCAGAGGCAATTAATGGTTTCATAATTCATTCAAATTAAAATGAAATACCACATTTCAACTTCATTTCACACCCCTCCAGCCTCCCCTCCTTTCCCCCACACTTTGCTTTGGGTGTTGGGTTGACATCCAAAACACAAATCAAAACTCAGTCGAAACTGCAAAATTTCAAGTATGTTTCAAGTAGAAACAATGCATTAGCCTACAGTCACTCGAAATTCAATACAGCTTTGCTGTGGCGTTCGTAAATATGGATGAACCTGAGGTCAGGCCTTTTATTTTCAGCTGGTGACAAAAAGCTTCCCTGAAGATGGAGGTTCTTTCTTTGGGGTATAAAGGTCAGCTAAAAAGAAAAAGAGAAAAAAAATCCTAAAGTTAACAGATGATCCAAGGCCCCATTTCTGGGATGTATCGGTATTGTTCTTGGATAACTGTACACCAATTTCTGCCCAGAGACACAGCCAGACAGATTCCCCTAGGACAGAAGGCTATGCTGGAAGCCTTGGGCAGCATTTGGCTCTGGAACCAGATGTGTCAGCCAAAGAGATTCAAAATCTCCTGCAGCTATCCTCCAAGCTGATTATTCTCAGGCAAGGCAGGGATTAGGTATCAATGGTTCAACACTGGGGTTTATTTTATACATAGAGCCCTACCAAATTCACGGCCATGAAAAATGCATCATGGACCATGAAGTCTGGTCTCTCCCATGAAATCTGACCTTTTGTGTACCTTTACCCTATAGTATAGGGTAAAAGCATACCAAAGTACGCAGCATTTCTCAAACTGGAGGTCCTCACCCAAAAGCAGGTTGTGCAAGGCTACTGTAGGGGGAATTGCCACCATTACTTTTGCACTGCCTTCAGAGCTGGGTGCCCAGCCAGCAGCCACCGCTCTCCAGCCCTCAGCTCTGAAGGCAGCACAGAACTAAAGGGTGGCAACACCACAACACCCCTACACTAGCCTTGCGACCTCCTTTTGGGTCAAGATCCCCAGTCTGAGAAATGCTGAGTCTTAAAGGCTTTACATGTTTGTATTTTGCCATTTTTAAATACATTTCGCCTTCCTCTGCAGCATGGGGCATGGGTCGCTTGCTGGTGGATTCCCTGCAGCTTGAGGTCTTCAAATCTCATTTTTGAGGATTTCAATAACTCAGTCATGGGTTCGGGGTTGTTATAAATGTGTATGGGTAGGGTTTTGTGGCCTGCCTTGTGCGGGAGGTCAGACTAGATGATCATATTGGTCCCTTCTGACCTATGAGTCTATGAGTCTAGTGCTTTGTTACAACACCATGAAATGTAAGATTTAAATATCAGAAACTGTGACATTGAAGATTTTTAAAATGCTATGAATGGCCATGAAATATACGAAAATGGACCATGAATTTGGTAGGGCCCTATAACCTCCCATAAACAAATCCCATACTGGATAACAAGAACAAAGGAAGTTGCTGTATTATGAAGTTAACCGTTTCCTTTTGGCTCTTCGGCACACTGCAGAGCAGGCAAAAGCCTCAAACTTTGCTGCTAAATTACTCTCCTTTTCAGAATAATTCACAAACATGTTGGCAGTTGCTGAAGCATTTTTCTATTGCAGGTAATTTTCCCTTACTTATTTATGCCACCATTATCATGGAAGAGGTTCTTTTGGCTCCTTATATGAAACCACGGCTTGTTCAGCTATCACTAAGTTATTCAGCTTTCGGTCTGTGGGATGGTTCCAGCTCTAAGCAAGGCTGAAGGCAGAACAGTTCACTTTACTGTTATTGAATTTTATCCTAACCCTTTCCATTGGGCTCATAACCTCCATTTGTCATGGAGTCCAACCAATCTGTGTTTCAAACCTCCAGACCGGTTAGCTAGATATTCAGATAATGATCATCACAGCTATTTGTTGTAAGATGAAGAGCAAGAAGATATAGCACTTCCTTTTTCCTCTCTCCAGTCTCATCTAAAAAAGGCAGTGTGGTTTAGTAGTTAGGGCAGAGGACCTGGACTCAGAAAGCTTGGGGGTTTTAATCCCATGCTGCCACTCACTAGCAATGCAAGCGGAAGTAAGTCACAACACCACTTTGTGCCTCAGTTTCCCCATCTGTAAAATGGGGAAGATGTTTGTCAATCCTGCAACGTTAGAGGAAAGGGGCTGTAAAAGTGAAAATGGGTCTGATCATGTTGCTTTTAAAAGGGTTCTCAAGATGGAGCATTTCCTTTTCCCTCCAGCATTAAACATGTTCTGCTAGCTATAACCATGAGCAGGAGAGAGGAAAACAGATGGCAGAGACTGAAGCTGAGTGTTAGACCAAAAGAAGCTAAGTAGAGATAAAGGAACACCAAGGACCAAAATTCCAACCTTGGCTGCTTGCAGACATCTCCCACTAAAGTCTATGGGATCTGCACCTATACAGAATTTGGCAGAAGGGTCTGTTGGCACTTAGGTCAAATTGCCAAGGGAGCACAAGGAGGGACCCACAAAAATCAGTCTGAGAATGAGGTGGGCATTTTAGGAAAAGGAGGATACAAGAGCCACTGACATTTATATAGAAGATTCAGCCACCATTCTGAACTATGCCCCAAGTGCTTAAAATTTGTATGCATGGAGAAAAAGGAGAGAATGCAAGGGACATAGGGAACTAGGTGTAACTAGTTCCAGAGGAGTAGCCATGTTAGTCTGTATACAGTAAAAACAACGAGAGTCCTGTAGCACTTTAAAGACTAACAAATTTCTGCAGGCATAAGCTTTCGTGGGCTGCAACCCACTTCGTCATATGAAACTAGGTGTAACTAGAAGGTTAAGAGAATGTGAGGTGTAGAGATTTGGATTTCCAGGACTTCTTCTGGAAGGGATAACTCATGGTCTAAGTAGCAGGTTCCAAGTAGCTAGACACCTGGAGCCCATGGCTCCGATCCCACTAACATCAACTCAGATCTTCACCCTTCCAATGTAGTTATGGTGAACTGCACACAATTTAACATGTCTGGCAGCTTTCTGCAGGAACCCTTAAAATGCAAGGTCAGTGAAGATCCCATGGCACTTTTCAGAAGGGCAAAATTTAGTCCTGTGTCCTTGTGCAAAAATTTTCTTTGCAATGCTCTTGATAGTCGTATAGCTGATTGTTGTGCTCCACATCAGAGCTAGCTGCATTTCAATGGGAAACTGATCACGTATGGATTGCAAAGAACTTTGGAATGTGGGCAGGTGCTATATAAATATAAGACAGAAGAGCTTAGGGGCTAGGTGGTCTTTTCTAGTCCTTCTTTTCCCCTCCTTTCCCAGCCTATCAAATCGCATGAGAGAAAAAGAATGCTATCAGAGTAATGAGTAGATTACAAAGGGCTATTCAATCAGCTCCCATCTGCTCAAACAGGTTTGATTTAGACCTATCAGTTCATAACCATTCTTTATACTGTACAGCCACTGATTACACAGAAATTATTGTACATTTACCTTCCACTCCTCAAACAAACTTTAGTGCAGCAAATAAAAAACACCTGTGTTGCCATGGGGAGCCAAGCACCTGTTAGAGGCCTAAAGGTACTTGGGCTGCCACCAATTATAGACACGATAAGCACAGGCAGAAGGAGTGTAAGATAAATATGGGTGCAGCACAAAAGACACCCTTCATAATGAAGGGAGTGATGGGAGCTCAGGGCACGGATGTCAGGAATGAAAACCAAAGAGGACAAGGTGGCCACCTTTCAATGAATAGAGGGCAAGGGGACAGTTAAAGGATGAGACCAGCATAAAGACGACCTTTCATCTTCTGCAATTACCTTCCCACTCCGTTCCTGGGCATCCAACTCTGTGCCTTGTTCGAGGTGCTGCGGCGCAGCCTAAGGGGACTTCTGGAGTGTGCACGTGACTGATAAATCCTCTTGAATGTGACAGAGCTACAAGAGGTCAGGAGCTGGAGGTTTAACCGCTAGGAGGTTTATAGAGACCCCTGGCTACTGTGAGACGCTCTCGTCTTTATTCTACCCTGTGGGCTGAGAGAGGCCATAAAGAAACGTGATTTCGTTGCGCTGCTGCAGTGGCAGCACTGGGGAGCAGTCTTGTGTTTCTCCACAGAACGGGAGCAGCAGCAGCAAAGGTTCCCCCAGCCATGCCACTATGTCTCTGCTGTAGCCTGGTGGGACCAAACCAAGTGAGGAGTTCAGTCTGTATGACCCATGCAGCCTTCGGCTGCCATGAAGAGTGCTGATTCAGTGGACGTCTTCACACACAAACAGAAGTTGGACCATTCATTTATTTCACACAAAGCAATGAAAATGCCGGAGCCAGGGAGAGGATATGAAGGTCAAAATGCCCGTGCCCCTTCTACCCTATAAATTCCAACATTGGGTGGAAGATGCATCCAAACATATCATGCAGAGGATGTAGGGTTACGCAGCATTAAGATGCACGCCACCAAATTGCCCCAGGTATAATTAGTGGGATCATGTTTCCTTTAGTCCCGGAGCCAAAAAAGAGGCTTGTTATGGAACAAGAAGATGCTGTCAATCAAGCTGCTTAGAATGTTCATCTACGGAGTCAACACATCTTAGGCTTGCCTCAGACGCCTCTGCCCGTCACGCAGCTCCAGGAAAGGCTCTGTGAAAGGACATTTTGCTGAGAATGGAGAGAATCCAACTGCAGTGACAGCATGCTATTGTGTGTCTGCCCCAAGCTTTTCCATAACGAAGCCCCAGAAATAGCTGCATCGGACTGTGCAGACTTCACAAAGGGAGCCTTGTGTCCATGGCTGAAAGATGTTTTGCAATCCTTACTTCTACAGGCATTTCAGTGACGGATGGCAGAAAGCTGCGGTCATCTCAGATGAACGAGTGTAAGGACGATGGAGCAAAGCTGGAAATCTGCAAGCTACGTTTGAGTTTAATGTAAAGTGACAAGCCCTAAACAACGTGCTCAGCAAAGGGCAAATACTCAGGAGAACATAACTGTAACACCTAATATTATTTCAAATGGGGACGTCTCCTAGCTACTCTCAAGGAACATGTTTAGCTCTTTGCCGTATGTAAGCTCCTCAGCTCCATGTCATTGCCAGTGAGGTATGTCTGGTTTCCTGCTAAGGAACACTACATCTCAAGGAATGAACGTATGTTGGATTTTTCCCTCGTTCGTTTGATGGAAAACTCAAACTGTTGACCAGTGATTGCACAAACTGGCACAGGCACTGGCCGAAGTCACTACGGCCAGAAGGAGACCTTCACTATAGGCCATGCTTTGAGGTAGATGTGACCAGGACACCAGATCTGCTCCAATCCCCCACACTTCGGGGGAAGTGCAGATTCCAACTGTGTGTCAGCTTCTTTCTCTTATGGGCCTGACTGGAACATTACCTTGAGTCACTGTCCTCTGGGAAGATCAGAATTTCACTACCCAGACCCATCTCTTAGGTTTCCGAGCAGATCCCCGTATGGCTAAGACTGGCCTCTTCACACAGTAAGAGCCAAATGGAGGTTTCTCAGTACCAAATGACTGAAGTTGCAAAATAACCAACACGTGTTCTAGAGGTGGAATCCATCGGGCCCTGAGACATCTCCATTTGATCATCCCAGTGTTGAAAGCAGAAACAAGCAGAGCAAGGTTCCCATCCAGCTGGGCAAAGTAATTATCTCTGCTGACATACCTTGAAGGTTTTGACATCTAATTTCCTTCTACAAACATACCAGATGTCACAAGGTCAGGACTAAGGAGGAGCTCATTACAGGAGCCATCTTTGACATGCTCGCTGATCCCCCAACTATGATATGGGATAAACTCCAGGCCTAACAGTCAGAGGACGAGTTTCCAAGCCATCTCTATTGAACATGATGGCCTAGACCAGATGACCTGGAGAAACATGTGGGGAGAACTGAAGAGACTATATCAGTACTGAAAGAAGTGGAACAAGAGGGTAAGGACTTTACCCTCTTGGATAAGGAATTTAGTCATATAGCAAGGAGATTGGAGGAAGAGAAACAGCTGAGAGATGGAAATAACAGGCTCTTAGCTTCCCTGGTGGAGTTGAAGGTACTTATTTGTTACTATTTTTGTTTAATAAGCATCTCCAGGCCCCCAATCAGGAATGAGGTCCCATTGTGCTAGACTCTACAAACACAGATACAGACATGGTCCCTGCCCCAAAAAGCTTACAGTCCCTCACTGAAGAACACCTTATTTATTTCGGCTAGAACTTTTCAAAGCAATCTAGTTCACTTAAGCTCCTTTGGTTAGCTTACATAACTACATTAGAGCTGGATGCAGTTGTTCTGGAGACCAGGATATTTGCTGAAAAATGCAGTTTTGGGCAGCCAAAACTATTCACAAATTCAGATTGAATTCAGCAAAGAGTTATGGCTGAATTTTAAAAAAAGGGAGGGGGGCGGAGGAGGCACTTTTTTTCTTAAATCTTCTTTAAAAAAACAACAACACTGTTTCAACGTTTGTTTTGTTTTGAAAATGTTGTTTCATTCAACCCCAGTGAATTTTGGGTGGTTTCAGTGGGAAAAATGGAGGGGGAAAGAAATCAGTTTCTGTTCAAAAGGAAACTTTCTTGTCCCCTGGATTTTTTGGTTTGGCCACCTAACCAAATGACCATTTACAAGGGAACAAAAGTTACACTCTGCATAAAGGTTGTCTTTTGTTTCATAAAAGAACATTGGATTTGCTCAGGCTGAATGCTCTGCTGAGAGAGTAGCTAATTTATCTGTTCTTTTACTTGCAACATTAGTCAACTATCACTCCAGATTTGCATGGCTTTCTCAAAAGGGCAGCCAGATGAATTTGTGGTTAGAGCACAGAACTGTGAATCAAAAGATCCTGGGTCTGCTCCAAATTCCCATATGAAATGGAGCAAATCATTTAATCTGTTCTCAGTTTCCTTCCTACGTCATGGATTCACTTTAACAACAGTAGAAGTAAACTCCCATCCCCCCCCAACCACACCCACCCAGTTTGTTTCAGCCACCAATTACATCCTGTCTGTGAAGTAGTCTCTCTACAGTCTCTCTGTGGTAGGGACGGTCTTCCTTATGACACGTCTACACAGCATCCAACAAATTGGGACCCTGATCCTTGACTAGGATTCTCAGGTGCTACCAGAATACAAATAATGAAGCTTCATTTGGAAAACAGGTCTAAACACTCTTTAAACCAAGGGATCTCTGCTCTACCGAATAGTTACAAATTTGAAAAAAAGATACTTGCAGGGAAATGAAATAATAGAACTATTTTTCTTTTAACAGGACTCCAAATGGCATGTATGATGGAATGATCACAGGCTTTTTGAACCCACGCATAATGGGTGATTCAAGACCCCATTATGAAGAATAATGCACAAGACAGAACAGTGGACACACAATAAATACGTTCCCTTTTGTGAGCAAGGGGTTGAAGGTGGTTGTTCATTTTATTTTCCTTATTTATTACTCTGGTATTGGATGGAGTGTATATATTTAAGCACTGTCTGTGTATGTTGTATATATGTTGTAACTAAATGAAATCTCTGACCACTTCTAATTGCGAGGAACACCAACATGGTCTATAAAATGAATACAGCAGACTCAAGACACCAACGTCAGATCCAGATTTTGAACAGCCCTAAATTCAGAGCTGCTAAGATCCCAAGTTTGGGTCAGACCCATCTTTGGGCCCACGTTTCCATGGCCAATTTGTGAACCCCTGCCTTGCAGAATGAGCAGTTACTCACCCCGAGTCGTGCCATTGACTCCAGAGGGGTTACTTGGTTGAGTAACTGCTCGGCCGGCTGAACAATGGGTTTATACCCTGACCCACAGAACTATAGGAACCCCTAACAGCATGATTCTATAGCTATGTTGGTTGGATTCACACAGTAGGGACCACCATGGTACTGGCTCAGTTAAGTCAGAGAAAAACCGCTAGTAATACGATCTCCACAGGACTAGACTGGATAGGGAACCTGGGGTGTTTTATTTGACCTGACAGTTCCAAGCCTGGAAACCTTATTCTCTGTGGGCTTTGTGCAGACCTAATCAAACGGTTATTTATAGGCCCCTTATTTGTACAGAAGCATATAGCTATCCTAGTCAAACTTCCTTGTTCATTTTTCTTTTTTTAATTTAAGGGAAAATAATGCCATGGGTTAAGACGGAGACATATACAGTTTTGTTTCTATGTCAATATTGAAAACCAGAGAAGCACATTTTGGCCCCAATCTTGCAATGAGCACCAGCTCCTTTAGCCCACAAAGAACCCCACTGACTGAAGTGGGGGCTCCGAGCAGGTGCAGAGGTGTCAAGTTCATGGCAGGATCAGGGTCTTTGTTGGAATTCAGCAGCCCCGAGAGTAGATTCAATAGGAATTCTTCCTCGCCAATTACAAACATGCTTTATTACTATTGAACACTCATATCACAGCAGCACCCCAAGGCCACCCAGATCAGGGATCCATTTACAACACAGTCATCCAAAATGCGCTGCACTGAATGAAAATATTTTTTAAAAACCTCTTTAAGAAGCAAACTGATACACTCTGTAGTCTGTCTGTCTAGGAAGCCTGCATGGAGACCTTAGTGTGAACTAGGAAAATATCTGAGGCCCTGATTGTAGAATCAACTCCATCTAGGGTGACCAGATGTCCCAATTTTATAGGGACAGTCCCGATATCCAGAGCTTTTTCTTATATAGGTGTTTATTATTCCTCACTTCCGTCCTGATTTTTCACACTTGCTATCTGGTCAGCCTAGCTCCACCAGCATGAACTCCTGCACACAGCCAGGGTCCCCATTAGCCTCAGATTCCAGGATAGGGGCTTCGGTGTGTGTGTCCCAAACCCACACCTGCACATGATTTTTAGTTCAACTCGCCATCGGTTTCTGTTGCATTCAGGGGATAATAGAGGAACCTCTCTGCAGTAATAAATTGCTATGGCCAATAACAAAAGACTTTGTAGTCAACTGCTAAAAGGCCTGCCTCCTCTTACAAACATTACGGCCAGAGCCTCAATTTCTGTAAATTATCATAGCTCAGCTGAAGTCAAGGGAACTACAACATTTTACATCAGTTGAGGATAGAAGCGCAAATACCATTAGGCATATAGTTTTAGTATTGTATTTTCTATTTCCTCCCTCCTCCAACACCAAATGTGCTTCTAGACCAGTTTTTACCACTCTTCTAAAAGTGAAATTAAAATCAGACTCATCTTTTGAACCTATCATAAAAAAAGCTGAAGTGAACAATTTAGAGAAATAAAGCCAGGGTACCCCTCAAAAGAGCTTAATCAAAAAAGGCTGCCCGAGAGAGTTGGTGCGTTAAAGTGGCGAGTGAGGTTCAGGACTTCTAAGTCCAACCACTATTACACTGCATAATCCTAGGCAAGAGACTTTAGCTCCCTTCATTTGTGCGCTCCACCGCAGACACCCAGGGTGCAATTTTCAGTGTGCTGGGCACCTACAATTCCAACTAAAGTCAACAGGAGCAGCACTTGCCCAACACCAGATTATCACGCCCTGAGTATCTCAAGTGGGGTAGCCAAAAGGAGTGACTCTCAGACTGCTGAACATTTTGACTTTATCTGTTCTGTTCCTCAGTTTACCTTTCCATAAAATAGGGATAATAGCTATCCCACAGTGGTGTTGTTACACTGCTTCAAGATCCTTCAATTAAGAGGTGGCAGCTGTCCAAAGTGTTATTCAAATTGTTACAGTAAGTTAAATAAGACTCTGTTAGGGATAATTTGGCCTTTCCTCCCATGAACTCGCAATCAGGCAGAAGAGTTTGAATATATTACATGTAGGTATTTAACATGTTCAGTATCAAGAACACCACGTTTGAATAATAGGGATATAAAACAAGGGAGGTTGGGAGTACAGCATAGGCCTCGATCTTCATTAATACACCAAGCACTCTTTTTAATGTGAAAAGTGTTCAGCAAATTATAAACGTATATATTCAACAATAATTTTAACCAACTAGGATTCCAAAATGAAGTAAATGATTACGAGTATTCTCTCTCATGCAAACTACAGTTGAGTGTCCTAATATAAGTCAAATGGGTTTGTACATATCACCTTTTTCATCTGCAAATGCTAAAGCTGATTTTGTCAACTCATAGCAACACACCACGCCGCCTTACCATGCCTAGAACATGGTACATGGCAGTTTTGCATGGTTATGGCCACGTCTCAAAGATTTATAAGAGGTATCACTCACACACTATCATTTGCTTAACTTCAAAATATCTAGAGTGTAAGACTCCTTCATGCTTTTCTCCAAGAATCAAGCAGCACAGACAATACTGAAGAGGTTTATTCACGATACCGGGACGTCTGATAAATCAGCTTCAACTTCATGGTGTTACAGTGGTCAATTATATACGCTTTCTTATCGATTACTTTAAATTCTTTATCTATTCACTTACAAATACAGACATTGTCCCATCTGGAGAGAACAACAGTGATGACGGTTGTTACATACATGCAGAGACACTTTTAATCACTCTACTTACATCAAGGATGCACAGGCTGCCCTCAGGGTGGAGGAAGAAGAGGGGGGTCCTTACATATAGGTGGCAGATGAGATTGAAATTCTATAAGCAAATGTGCTGTTCTCATTAGAATTAGAATCATTAAGAAGACATCTGGCTTCCTGAGCCACCGGTTGCTTACACTAGCCATTGTCCTTGAGGATCAGGTATGCTAGTTAGCCATTTAAATGAGTTTCGACTTACAACATGTTAGCTGAAAACAACCTCAAGCCTTATAGGAGCAAGTGGGACATCGTCTGGTACAGTTTTTGGAAACAGACTGGGAATGGTCATCGCATTTCCATCCCTACTGCAATCGGTCAGGTGGTAGTACATCTGGATCCAAAGCACTTTTTCACACACATGCCTGAAGATGAGCTCATGTTACCTTTTCTATAAAACGCTTCAGTTGGCGGTGGGGAGGAGCTAAGCTCTGGTGTTGATGTGGCACCTTTGCTGAATTTCTGCCATGCTTCTGACACAGTGGCTCAATTTAGTTGCCTGTAACATGCAGGCATGAATTCAGTTTGCCTGTTCAATGACATCAGGCACATCGATGTCACCCAGCAGAGAGAGGGAGTACCAGTTCACACAACCTTCAACACAGTGCCTTTGCGGAGGCCAACGTAGGAAGCAACTGTATCACACCTGAGCATGCAGCCCTGTAGAGTGCTCTGGTCATACTCTGTGGGGTGTCTATTACTGCGTCTCTTGGACTAGGGGTTCTGTCATCACTAAAGATGTTAGGCCCTGTTGGTGCAAGGGTAGGACATACATATTCCTAATAGTTTCTTTTTTGCAGGCAGCACCATTTTTTATACAAAGACGTTGTCAGCTTCTGAATGCAAGACAGCCATATCGACTGTTGACCACCACATCTCCCTGGTTTATTTCAGCTAGGGTGTTGTCTCTGCCTGTGACGACTAGCTTGTGGTTTAGGGTGTGTCATTGCTGAAACGTCTGATCATGAATGAGTTCTGTCCCAGTGATGTCCATCAACAATTTCTTATTTTCAGTAAGTGTCAAGATGATTTTCTGTGGAGGGAACGGAGTATTTTTCACCCAACTCATGCACCCTGCTTGCTTCTGTAGCTCTGCTAGATCTTGGGACACCCTTTGTGCTGAAATCTTTGTACCTCTCAAAGACAAAATATGCAACATCTGCTGCTATCTTGTGTAGAATGTAGACTCTGAAATTGGTCACAAAGTCTTTGAAACCACTTGCTGGCCAGCGTATTACCCACAGAACTGTGGAACTGACAACGACCATGCAAGTGACTTCTTGTAAAGTATGTCTAGTTGACACCTCTGGCTGCAGCGGCTTCTTTTGCTTAGCCTTAGCAGTCCTCATGTCACCAGAGTCACTGAACACTGACATTGGTACAGGAGCCAACTTATGGTGATGAAATATTCTTGATATCAATCTGCCATGAACTTGCTTGTAGGCCTAACATTCTGACTAGATAAGGTTTGGGTCCAGTCCTTTGTTGGACCAACCTGTGCATGTTTTTGTCCCTGCCAGTGTCTCTACTAGCATTGGTATTGTGTCATAGAACTTGGTGGGCCAGCTAAGTTCAGATTCTTGCATTCGGTGAATTCCAGCTGTAAGCACGTCACCTACTTCGAGAGGCACCACCACCAGCCAGCCCCTGGCAATGTTTACTGCTGGCTAGCCTGCGTGTTTAGTGAGGTCTCAGGGACTGATGCACAGCTTTAGCTTCTTAGTAATGGCCTCTCCATCTATTGCAGTTGCAGCAATCCCTGACTTCATTTCCCCTTTGTGGATCTTTTGTATTTGTGCCTCAGTGGTGTCATTTATGTTTGCAGTGTCCTCAACCAGCCAGCTGCCTGTGTGAAGGCTAAGAGCCCAATTCTTGATAGTCTCCGGTTTCACCATGGCCATACTTCACGAAGGTGGTTTCAATGTACATGTCACTCCATATACCAGTCCATGTTCCTCAAAGGGATGCATGATGTGATGCATGCTCACCCTTCATAGAACCATGGAAAAGTAGGGCTGGAAGGGACATGAAGTCATCCATTCCAGCCCCCTGCACTGAGGCAGGATCAAGTAAACCTAGACCATCTCTGACAGGTGCTTGGAGGTTTTTAAGAACAGGTGGACAAGGATAAGGATTCCACAACCTCCCTTCGAAATCTATTTGAAGAGTTTAGTTAGAATGTTTTCCCTAATATTTAACCTATGTCTCCCTTACTGCAGATTAAGCCCATTGCTTCTTGTCCTACCTTTGGTGGACAAGAAGAACAATTGATCCCAGTCCTTTTTATCACAGCCCTTAACATATTTGAAGACTGTTAACAGGTCCTCCCTCTGTCTCCTTTTCTCCACACTAAACAGGCCCAGTTTTTTTAGCCTATCCCAAAAGGTCAGGTTTACTAAACATTTCGTCATTTTTGTTGCTCTCCTGTAGACTCGCTCCAATCTGTCCACATCTTCCTCAAAGCGTGGCACACAAAAGTGGACACAGTACTCCAACTGAGGTCTCACCAGTGGAGAATAGAGCGGGACAGTTATCTCATCTTACACATAACACTCCTGTTCATACATCCCAGAACGATATTATCGTTTTTTTTGCAGTTGCATCACATTGTTGGCTCGTGTTCAGTTTGTGATCATGAATCATTCTAAGACAATCACCAGATTAGAAGAGACAAAAAAACGCATCTCACTCCAATAGAAACAACTTTTAAAAAGAAACATATTACGAAACCAGGATTCAATATGCCCATATTATCTACTAAAATAATTTTGAATAGGATAAGATACCTATACCAAGTGATGAGAAAACAGGCTTGCAAACTGCAACTAGGTAGCGATAGCTAGCATGGAAATGAAACAAGGAGAAGCATAAGACACCCTCCCCAATGGCTTATAATCGGTTTGGTTTAGAACCACTTACAAGTGTGTAACTGTCCAAGAGCTGCAGGTGGACCTCCTAGCTAATTAGGTTCCATTACTAAACACTCCCCTGAGCTTTCCATTGAAAGGCAAAGGACATTCAATTAGTTTCTCTGTCACCAGGCTGGGGGGGGAGGATCAGTGCTCCTATTACAAAACGCCCCAGACCCACAAGAGGGCATGGGGCAGGTGGTGGGAATGCAGGGTCCTGGCATTCAGCGCCCCCCCCACACTCACTGCCTGGGCCAGGTACCCCCGAAAGCCGGCCCGTGGCCCCTGGCACAGGTGGGGGAGGCACAGGGCCCCCCCAGCGCCAAGGGCAGGATGCGAAGAACGGGGGGGGTCATGGCCAGGTTGCGGGGGCTGCCCTCCACCCTGCGTGCAAGGGGGCGCCGCCTGCCCGTGCCCCCGCGGACCTGGCACCCGGGGCGGGGCGGGGCGAGGCTGCCGCCCCTCCGGGGGAGACAATGAGGGGGGGGGCCGGCTCAGACCGGCCCCGCCCCTAGCTGGGGACTCCGCGCCCCACGGGTCCCGGCTCTCACGTGGAGCGGCGCCGGCCCCGCTCCCCGTGGAGGGGCGCGGCCTTGAAGCCCCGCCCTCAACCCAGGCCGGCCTCCCATTGGTTGCTTGTCCGCGGATGCGCGCCCGCCCCCGGCCGGCCGGCGGGCCCCTTTGTGACGTCACAATCAGCTGTTTGAACGTTCTAATTTCCGACCCGAGATCAGCTGGCGCGGCAGCCACACCAGAAACCCACAATACCCCTGCAGCCGGCGGCAGCTTGCAATGGTGCATATCTTCTGCGAAGAGCCGGCACCCCGTCCGCCGCCTCCTGCCTCTCTCTGAACTGTCCACCGCCGGCCGCGCTGCTGATTGCCATTAAAACTACCTCACAGGCCGCCTGGCGCTGGTGCTTTAAGCTATTTAAACCTTGGGGGTTTCTTGTGGTGTTTACAAACCAATTGCTGACATTAGAGGCAAGGTAAGTGCCGACCTCCGTTCTGAAATGTGGCTGGCTACATTCACACTTGGGGGCCAGCGCCGTGGCTCGCGGGCGCAGTGCCTGCCCTCCTTTTTAAAAAAAATGGGGCACGGTGTTTGCGTTTTAAGATCCCTCTCTCTGCCTTGAAGGGGTTGGGGGGGTGTTAAAAATCGGAGGGGGGGTAATTAAGATTTAAGAGACATTCGCTTCTCTTCCGTGGGTGACTTAAGGTCCCTTTGTATGTAGCGGGCTGTGTGCAGTCACAAGCACTAAAACAAAGAGATGGATGATGATTGGTGTTTATGGGGTGTAAGGGGGAGCGGAGCTTGTGGGGGAGACCCCTAGCTATGAAGAGAGGAAGGAAAGCTCCGTCTTTTGTTGTTTTTAATACATCAGCTCCGGCCTGTAGTGACCAGGCTGAAAGAACTGGGTCATTTGGGATCTGGAGACAGCCTCTTATTTTCTTCAAGCACACACGAGTGTGTCTCGCAGCTTGGCTTGCCAAAAATAAGGCAGCGGGGAGCCTAGTGTCGAGGTAGGGCTGTGAGAACAAATGGCCCCAGCTAAACCCAAATCCCCCTAACTACCCAAGATGGTGATTTTTGCTTGGATTTGCTGGCTATTAAACAAAAGCCATCCTAAGTCGTCAAATGCAGGAGGAGCCATTTGTCGCGCCTGCCTTTTGCCACAAGAAGTGCGGGTCTCTGCTAGGGTACCCCCGCAGCGCAGGGGCTCACGGGCCCGTCCCTGAGGACAGCCCAGCTAGGTCATAGCAGGCGAATGGAAAGTGTCCAGCCTCCTTATCTGCAGACCGAGGGGTGAGGGGAGCGGCGCCTCAAACAGTCTCGCCTTTCCTTCCGAGATTGTCCAAAGCCGGCCTCTTTCTGTTGGGCTAAGACCCCGCTCCCGCCGCCGGCTGCGTTTACAGCGAATGTGCAAAGCGAAGTGGGTGGCTCCTGATCGATTTCCCATGTCTCGCGCCCCTCCCCAGCAGGGTGAGCGTTTCTCGCTTGCCTGAGCAAGAGAGCGTCAATTGCACCAGATCCGCTCGGGCTTGAGAAACTCAAGCCTGCCTAGGGCAGGAAAGAGGCGGTGCAGCCCCGTGTGATGGGCAAAACAGGCCTGGGTGTGTCCTACAGCAGCGCCCCTGCTATGGAAGGTGACAGGGGGACCAGGAGGGGGGCTCTCCTCGGGAACGCAAATAGGCACGAAGCCTGGAAGGGGGAGACTTCGCCCAGTCTCACTGCTCCAGTCAATAGCCCCTCGGTTTGTTCCCCCAACGGATTCAGATTAAAGGCTGATCTCTTCTGCCATTGGCTCTCTGGGATTGGAATCCTGTGGTGACGCAAGAGTGATTTGCATATGACATTGGAACGTCACCCCCAAGGCCAGCCCTCCTCCCCACCCCATACTGAAGCTGTCCTCCTTTGACCTGTGCAGAGGGATGTAATGTGCTCAGCGCTGAGCTCCAGCACATTCCTTTGGCAGCTTTGTAGTCAGAAGACAGTCTAATATTTTTATCTGGGCATTACCTAACAAGGCAAGATCAGGCTGCTCAATAGAATAAAGCCGATGAAGGGAGAAAAAGTATTAATGCTTACCTTTGCTCTAGGAAGCTATCCTTAGTGGTAGCTACATTGCTAGCCAGAATTGAGCACTTCACTGAGCAATATGCAGAATTTAATATGGACGTGCCAATTAGCAAGCATAACCTATTTCCCCCATACCATTAAGATGGCATGACAATGTTCAGCTATGTCCTAGGACTTGAGTGAAGTGAGATATTAGGGAAGGATAAAAACGTTCTGCATTAAATATCCTTTAACACCTAATCAGTAATGCAGATCCTAGGTTGCTCCATTAATAGAAAAAGTTATTTTAGTAACCTTCTAGTGTGTATATGTCTGCTCCCTAAATATATTTGGGGGGGGGCAGGAGGACCAGAGAAAATACTTTAAAAACATGTTGCAGCTGCTCCAGTTAGTCTGAATTTTTTTAAAATCACTTCCAACTGTCCAAATGCATTCTATACAAAACTGGTGTAATCTCCTTATTATAAATTATTTGGGCTGGAAATGCTGCCATCATGAAATGAAAGTTACAGATTTATTTAGCTAAATCCTGTCCATCCCATATTAACAATTTTTAGACTCTGATTCAGCAAAGCA
>ML675625.1:5872936-5976983 GCA_007922155.1 Mesoclemmys tuberculata
TGCTTTGCTGAACTGGGACCCTGGTGTCTTTCATTTTAGGCTTTAGCAGACTGACAAAGATGCAAATACTGGCGCTGGCATGTTGAAGTGTACGCTACAACCTTCTCTGCACTATGGAAGTTTAAAGAACAGCTACAAGTCTCACTGTTCCGCTGTACTTGTGTTAGAAGTGCTGTTACTCCGACGGCGAGCAAATTCTTACCACTTGCTTTTCAGGTGGTTAGAAGTCATCAGATCATTGTCTACTCTAGGGGCCAGATTTTCATAAAGGAAGCTACTGCCTGCTGAACCCTTAAGTCACCTAAATTAACTGGCCAGAGCAATGGAAGCTGCTGGGTGCTAAGCCTCTGAAAAATCTGGCTCTAGTTGTGGGTTCTTAGCAATTGGGGAGGAGGGAGTCTAGCTTCAGTTCACCAGTGCTAGAACTAGTGGAAGCTCTGGGGTCCGGAGTGGTGGGAATCTCTTTTGTAAGTTTCCCCAGGCTAGACAAAATCTAAGGGCTAGATACACACTCAGAGCCCAAACCAAGGCCTAGATGCCACTTCAGCCACAGGGCTTAACACCCTGTCCCTGCTATGAGAAATACCCACTGCTGACCATGGATGTCAACAACAGGTGCAGCTGAACAAGGTGGTTTTCTGCAAGCTTAGACAAGGACATGCTGGGCATCAGAAGCCATGATTAAAACTTGGGTGGGACTTTTATGCCCAGGGGTGAATTCAGCCTATTCCTTCCCTTCCTTAGAAAGCCTTTTTTTTGGGGGTGGGGGTGAGGTGGGGGTTAGAAAAACACTTGACTGGTTAGGCCACTGTTGCACGGAGACTACAGCTTATTAAACTGACCAATATTGTCTCCGTGTTTCTCCAGACACCTGTCTCCATCCATTGGATCATATTTAGGTTGTTACCTCTTGGGGCAAGAGCTGTCTTTTTTTCCTGTTTGTACAGCACCTAACAATTGGGACCTGGTTCATGACCCTAGTTTTTAATTCTGCGACATTTAGTCTCAGAAGTATTAAAAAAAAACTATTCAATAAATGTTTTCACCTTCTTACCAAACGGTAGCAGCAGCAAGACCCACTTAAAAAAAATCCAATTGTCCCAGTAAACGTTCCATGGCTTATCAAAATCGATGAATAGCTGAATGAATTATGAGGTGCCAGAAGTTTTTCTTCAAGGAATAGTTTTGCACTAACATCTAGTACTTGTAGCCAAGAGTAAGGACATCTGAGTTCTAATAAATTCTCTCTGGCCCTGATCCCACAATAAGCTTTGCACGGGTGGATCCACCATGCACCTCGAGTACCCTGACGGAGCTCTGTACAGATATAGGCATCCGACCAGTGTTCATTGCAGGATTGAGGCTTTTGTATCTTGAAAGCCCGTTGTTCCAGATTAGCAGTCAGTCATGGTTTTACCCAGAAGCACTCAACTATTGACCTGGTCGTCCCATGACACACATGCACAGCTGCTCCTATGAATAGTCACATACCTGCATGAAAGGGAGACCAAGGCGGCTTCCAAACCTCCACCTGCTAAACCAGCAATCCCTGAACTGTGGGGCATGCCCCTCTGGGGGATGCAGAGGAACTTTGGGGGCCTGGGAGCACCCCCAGCTCCTCGCCCTGACTGCAGCCCAACAACAGCTTCAGCTCTGATCCCAGCTATGGCCCCGGCTCCTCAACACAGCTCCTGGGGGGGAGGGAGCCCACAGGCAGATTACATTAGGAGGGGGGGGGACTTAAAAAGCTTGGGGACCACTGTGCTAAACCATGGTGCTCTTGTATATTAAAGCCTAGACTTCTGCGTGATAACGTGAAGTCCACTGACTTTTTTCCTACAAACAGCATGTAATAAATTTGACCTGTGTTCTAACACATCTTCAGTAAAATGGCACGGACGCCAATGGATTGATATCAGGGACAAATTTGACTCACTGGGTGTTGCTTTCAGCTAAGCTGTTTTCACTGTGGAGTTGCAGTGTATTTGGATGCCCAAGGGTTTATACTTCCCTCAACTTCTCACCCACCAGCGTGAGAACATCCCCTCTTCAGCAGCCAAACAAAACCCATCAACTTCAGCGACGTGTTGGGACAGATGCCAAATGTAACTTTTTGGGGAGGGTGAAAAAAAGCTTGACTTCCCTCCACCACAAGATATTCAGAGTGATCATTTTGTCACTTGAAATGGCTATAAAACCCATGCGTGATATTTGTTTGCCTCCTGGATTTCAGGCGTCTTGGACAATGAAATTAGATGGTTTCGTTTTTCTGGTCCCCCCCCACCCCCTCCCGTTTCCTCCAATGCCAGAATACCTGGGTCCATAGTATCTGCAGTGATCAAAGCAAAAGTGGTCTTCCCCACTGAATGTAAAACTAATTGATTAAAAGCCATTTTTCTTCATATTAGATTTCCCAACTACACACCACCTCTTTAGCATTTAATAACTGATAAGGCCTCAAGCCTGAATTCAGTCTTCACAGACTGACCTTTGAGCCCAAATGAAGTGCTACTGAGTCGATGGGTCTACATAGGCCCCAATCCTGCAACTGGATAACTCTGAGCATCAAACTAACATGGATGAAGTTCCCTTTGGGAAACGCATTAATGGCTTTAGTTCACCGTTACTTGGCGGCTCTGTATAAACACTGGGATTGATTTGTGTAGATTATTTTTTTTTTAATGACAATGGACTAAATGCATTACCCAGCCTTGCAAAGCTGTTCTGAAAACTTACAAGCCCAGGAACAAGATCTACTCACCCACCCTTTTCTGTGAAGATTGTTGCTAAGGAAGATATTAGTTATGTCACTCACCCATCCAAAAAACTCATAGTCTGAGTGACCACAATATTGGAAGGTTGCATAAAGTTCCTCACCCTGTATTTTTTGCTAGAGCAATAGATTTAAAGCGTGTATTGCATCCCCCTCCTGTGACCTGTCTATTCAGGATAATAGCCTTACTACTGTTGCCAGCCAATGTAGTTTTTCCTTTGACTAATGGTATTTAGAGGTGTGGGCTGCAGCACCATAGGTCCCATGTTCAAGTGCTGCTACTAACCGATGGGTGTGGGTGATTAACATACGCAAACACAGATGTGGCCTTGAACAGCTATGGGGTAATATTTCCAAAACCCATCTGCTTAAGAATCCTGTTTCTAGTTAAAATCTTGGAGAGTTGTGAAGCTTCTTTCATTGCATGGCCTTTTATCTCCGAGGATAGAAGGATTATAGGTGCCAAAGGAAGGAACAGATTTGTCATCTTTTGTTTTTGGTGGAACTAGAGGGAAATAACATTTCCCAAGAGCAGCATAGGAATGCACCTGATTCATGCCTCCAGTGCATTATAGCAACAACTGTACAGGGTATTCTTAGCTCTGCTGAGGAGGAATGTATTGTTTGTCATCAGTCCCTGTCCTGCTGTGTATTATTTATGGGAAGATTCTGGGATCACTGTGCCATTTTCTGAGGAGTATTATTAAAGCCTGTGTTCTGCTGCCCTGTCAGCTACAAAACCAGACTCCTCCTCCTCTCATCAGCAGGGTTCCTATGCATCATAGGTCTTTGCTGCCCTTCCTTTCTCCTATTCTTAGCTTCTAGGGCTATTTGCAGTGAGTGATTCACAAAACAGAGCTGATTATGTATGTGGATCTTTGCAAGAACTAGCTGGTTTAAAGGTTAACTCTTAATCTCTTGTTTAACACGGTCCAGCAAAGGAAAGCATTTAAAAAATAGGGAATGGCTGGACTTTTCCGCAGAGTGATGACAAACCTAATCCTTAAGAAACGAGTTTATCCTTAGGGGGCGTTGATGGATGACTGCCTACTTTCCCTGGTGGGCCTGGCCACCGGGGGTTGCTTTGGCAGGGATGAGGTAGTCTCGGTGCTGGAAACTGAGGATGGGTCAGGAATTCTGACTGTTCCTCTTCTTTCTGTTGGGGCCACTCCAATTGGCCTGTTTCCCTCTGCTGCCAGTTTCTGAGCTAGTCCTAAGGCTGGGGGCCGACCTGGGGAAAGGCAGTATCCACTGGGGAACAACCTATACGAAGCCTTGGGAAATTCTGCCTGGGATTAAGGGAGTGGCAGGTGGAGAGGAAAAAAGGCAGAGGAGTTTATACTCCTTTGAGGACAGATAAAAGGGTTAAGCTAGGTCAGGTCCTATCTTGTGCCGTGAGACCAGAACAAACAGTGTCTTTCCTCTGGAGCCCAAGCCCAAACCAAGCGTCAGTCAAAATGTTGTATCCCAGAAGCTGTATTTGCTCCTATGCACGGGAGAACTGGGCGTTCCCTCTGCCTACAATGAGCTGCTGCTCTGAGGCTTGAAGTTGATGTCTCACAGATGGCACTTCATGGCACACAGCAGAGCTTGGTGACACCAGCCACGTCTGTGTTTGTGCTGGGGTGGGGCGGGGAGGAGAAAAAGCAAAGCTTTTGTCCATTCACCCAGCACAGTGTCATCCTCGAGCTGTCAGGCTGGGAGCAGATGTCCCCTGGCCAGGCTCATCCATAGATAGCTCAGACTGTCACTCCATGTCTAGTTTCTTTTGCAGCTGGGAAGGGGCGTAGATTTGAGCCCTCCAGTCCCTACTTCCTACCAGGACACTTTGCTCCTAGACTTGAGGAAGCGATGCACAGGCAGGGCCAGAGTTAGGTGAGCCTTACCTAGCCACCTGATGGGATGCTGGCCCAAGCATGCAGGGAGTCTGCGAACCTAGGCACGCTGGAGTTTTCCCAGTATGCTCTGCAAGCAGCTGGGGGGCTGTTAAGAGGGGAAGAGTTTGGGGGGAGTTTCACTGTGGCCTACATGTGCTAAACACAAAACCTGGCTGGAAAGTGATCAGGGCAGGGGCTGAAAGTTTACTTTTTGATTTAAAAAAGTCAAGCATTGAGACTGTCCCTTTAGGAAGTGCCATCAGGGGTCTCGCAGAAGTTGTGGTTCATGCTCCCATTCTACTCTGTATGCTAGCCTCCGTGATAGGACTACATCTCCCATGATGTCTCCTTTGAAAGAGGATTCCCCACATCCACCTTTAATTTCAGCCAGGTGGATGTAAGTTTGGTACATGCCAAATGCTGCTAAACTGCGTTGTAGCAAAGAGTGGGCTGCATTTCACTGGTGGGTACAGAGATTCCTGCATATCTACTTGGAGACAAGATTTTCATTACTCTGATCACAGGAGCGGACAAAGTATTTAAGGCCATCTACATTACAGGAACTGATTTCAGGGACCTAGTTACAACATAGATGCAAGTTAGTTTAGACAGGACCCAACAGTGTCTCCACAACTGGGTTAAAAACCTGGACAGTCCAAGGCTTAAGTTTCATGATGGAGACAGAGTAGGGACCCATCTACATTATTTTTAACCAGGTTCCTTAACTTATTCTGTATGCAAAGCAAAAGCCTGTTTAGCTCCAGCAAGCTTTTCAAAAATACAGAGATGATTTACCTGGTTTGTCATTCTCTAACTTTAGCACTGGCATTTTTATTTCCCTGCCGGGCGGCTGCAATCAGCAGCTGTACCATTGCAAACCATAGACATTTCTAGCAGACAAAGCAGCAGCATATCTGCACCTTTGCAGTATGTAGTACAGATGTTAGGGGGCAATTGGAGGTTACTTCCTAGCCATGAACACAGCTGCTAGATGGTGTCCACAAGTCTTTGCAAATGCTGAGCTGATCCTGTAGGAAGGTAATGTTTTCTGTGAATTGCTGGATGGTTTATGGCACAAAGAAGAAAGTGCTCATCAGGTTGGACAAAAGCCACTGATTGTAGGGCATGGGGAGATAGGATCAGGCTCACTGTCTCCCGTGGAGTTTTGCCATTGATTTTAGTGGCAATAGAATCTGGCCCATGTTAAGATCAGAGGTCATGCCAACCCTTGCAGAGATGTCTAGCCTTACAACAAATGTAGAAACAGCAGGTCTCATCTCAGAGTGTTTCACAAGCTATCCATACAGGACCCACCCCTCAGCTCTGAAATGCAGCTGCTTCGGAGATGAAGGGCAACCGTCAATGGGCTGTCCCAGTAAAAGTGCAGGAAATCACACATGACACAAACATGCCAGAAAGAGTCATTAACTAAGCGGGACCCTTGTGCATTCTTTATCTTAAACACTGAATGACTGAGCTTGGCATCATCTATGCCTGATGTTGCACAAGGAGTAGCAAAACACATTTTGGCCAAGGGTGCCTGGGCAGCCCTCCCTCTCATGAAAGATCTTTCAGGCTTTTATTTCTGTGCCACAGAGACAGGGACCTCAGTTTGAGGTTTCACCTAAGAGGTCACAAAGTAGATAGAATTCAGTTTCTTTGCCTTGGAAGGTCAAAGCCTCAAACTGCCTCTCAAAGCCCAAATCTGATAATCTGAAATCTGTGTAGGCATTTCACAGCCACTCCCGGGACAACTGAGCCATCCCTATGTCTTTCTGCATTACCTTGTAGGACATCCCTTGGATTACACTATGTAAGATTGGGAGGCCACTTAGGATGTCTTCACATAGAGAGGAACCCACTGCTGTAAGTGCCTTTTGTTAACTACTTCTCCCTTCCATTAATTGCAGAGGTTCATAGATGGGGCATGGGTGCCGGAAAGGGAGCTGGGTTTGGAAGAAACCTGCTCACCCATAAATAGTAACTAATCTGTGAATTGTGGGCATATCTTCACTGTCGAACTAACCCTGATGGTTGGCATCTGCTTAGCTTAGCCTCAGTGTGAGCAGCCACGCTGCAAAGTCCTACTCAGGTTACTGGTGCTGCACTCACCCATTTGTCATTAGGACTCCTGGAGGCAGGCTTGATGTAAGGGGACATCTGTACCAGGGCCGAAGTGAGGAGCCCCTCCAGGACATCCAAGTCTGCAAATAAATAAAGTGCAGTGGGAGAGGGGGACTCCACTCACCGTGACACACCACGGCTTCAAATTTCTCTTGATGGGTCTGCCTGGGGGCCTAGCCCATGGGTTTTTGAGCATCTGAATTCCCAGGTAATGTTTGTCTGGGCACACAGGTGGAATTGTGGGAAGACCTGGGGGACTATCAGAACTCAAGTGATTTAGCTTGTGTCCTCCCTGCAAAGTGGGCCTGTTACCAGCCAGAATGAAAAAAGCACCCAGGTTTTAGTCTACAGCTCCAGCTGGGCCAGAAGCACCCCAAAACGTGGGTGGGAGATTGTGTGGGAGGAGGAATTAGCAGCAACCCCCAGGTTTACTCCGCAGTGAAGACAAACCTTGTGCACGTAGGAGTGGCCAGTCTCTGATTATTTGGCTTCAGTAGTTGTAACAAGCCACGTGGTTCCAAGTCCTTCAGGCAAGGTGCCGAGACCAACTCCCCAGAGTGAGACTCCCCAGTTCCATGCAGGAAAGGAGCACATTTGGGGACTTCAGCATTAAATTCTAGCTTGGAAAACCACAGTTAGCTGCAGCACTCAGACTCCCTTCCGCCAGGTGCATAGCCACAGGTAAAGGCCTCCTTTACAGATGAGCCGGTGGAAACAATCTGCAGCTCACTTACTCTGAGCCACTGGATGCTAAAGAAGAACACTTGGTGAGGGAGTGAGGAGGGGCTCTGTCACTACGATGTGACCAGCATGTTACTGCCATCCCACGCTCCCAGAGAAGGAAGAATCAATAGCAATTGACTTTGGTTCTGAGGGTGTTGCTTGTTCCATGTCAGTGGGGGAGCAGGTTCCATTAAGAATAAGCCATCAAAGGCCTCCCTGTTTTCCTCTTGGCTATGAGCCAGGCCTGGGCTTGGTGACCATCCTCACAGAACTACTTATTTCACAGTAGCGAGACCTACCACATCAAGACATTCTACAATTAATACCGTGAGGGCCAGGTCAGCAGCTGGGTTACGGCAGTAGACTACCACTGAAGTCATTGGCCCTGCCCGGATTTATACCAGCTGGAGATTTGGCGTGGGATTTGTAGCCCCATGTTAGTGGGAAATGCTCATGAGCATGACACTAAAAGTCACACTCTGCCTTTCCTGAAATCCTCTGGTTTTCCACTGGACACTGGCTGGTTCATTGTTCCAGGATTGCTCATAAGCACAATTGCCCTGAGCAACCCTACAATAACCTGTGTAGGCAAGCACTAGGCCACTGAGAATTACTGAACACTTGGGAAGACATTTGCCTTTGACAGCAGATAAGAAAAAGCAATTTGGGGGCCTACCAGCCCTAATTGTAGATGAAAAAGGTTGTATCATGAGGAATATAGAGCCTTGTATAGCAGCTAAAGCAGGGGTCCAAGAGCTAAGAATTTTTAGTTTTGGATTCTGGCTCTGCCAAACTCACTATCAATTTGGACATCCCACCTAACCTCTCTCTGTCTCCATTTTTTCCCCTCTCCCCTGCCTGAGAAAGGGGGATAATGACTCTTCCTGCTTAGAGGAAGGTTGAGCATCAGTTCAAGTCTAGAATGCTTTATTTTCAGATGAAAGGTTGAGATTACTATTTCCATTGTGCACTGTGATGGCCTACTTTATAACTCAGCCCTAAAATTCACACGGGTAAGAAACTTGCTGTCTTGGGAGCAAATCTGTTTGAGCAAGGGGCAGTTTTCAAAGCAATAAGAGAGAAGGCCTGTGCTTTCAAATGCTTGTCCATGCTAGGATCTCAGAAAATTCCCTGGCTTTTTAAACCAGAATGCTTTCGGCTACTAGTCTGGTGTTTTCAGAGAGGCCACACAAAGCCATGTTCCTTCTTACAAAAATGTGGAGAAAATTGCCCCATCACCATGGCGTCCAAGTGCATCTCATCTTTATTACAGGGAGAGACTGGTATTAGATATGCTTCACATCAAGGGGAATCTTAAGATAAAAAACTCTTTTCTGCTTTAGGCCCCAATTCAGCAAAGTACTTAAGCATGTGCCTAGCTTAAAGAATGTGCTGAAGTCCCTCCCTGTTTAGCAAAACACGCTAACACATGTTTAAGTTCTGCTGGTGCCAATACACATGCTTCAGTCCTTTGGTGAATTACGACCTTATAGTGGCTACCTCCTCCTTGTAAATTAACTGGCAGGAGACCACCAGATTCCTCCCCTTCACAGGCATGCCCTGACTTGCCACCCCCTCTTTCTCTTGCAGGGCTAGTTGGCTTGCAAATGATTGCAGAATAAGCCAGACACTGTTTGTCTGTTCTGCAGCAAATATCAATTTAAAAAAAGCCTAGGGCTGGAATTCCCCATGGGATAACTGCCAAGGGAAGTCCATTTGTAGGCCTAAAACATTAACAGTGACCTTCTAAGTTATGCCACTTTCACAAGCAGTGCAATGTAAGGACAAAGCACAGGCCTTGACTCGTGTCCCTTGTTCTTATCACATTCAACCCTGGTGTAACACCTCTGAAAGTAATGACAAACTAGCAATCAGTTTGGGCGTGTACATATACTCAGGTACAAAAAATGTGTTTAACAGTGATGGTGATTCAAGGTAACGGCCAGAAACACAAGCATAAAAGGAGTTAGGCAACCAACAGTTATATTCTGCTGCATAGTCAGGGGTTAGGTGTTTTGTCGACTATTTACAGACTGCATACTAGCGGAGCATCTGACCCACACAGCCCTTAGCCAAGCCTTTCAATAGATTTGTTTTAGATCTCTTTTTTCCTGCTCAGTTTTATTCATTAGAAGGAAAAAATTCTTCAAAGTCTTAAGATCCAGAGAGCAATTTAATTGGAGTGATTGAATTCATTCTCTCTGAGACACACACACACACACACACCCCTCCCCTTACAATTGCCAACCCAGGAATTAAAGATTAATTTTTAATTAAGGACTGTCATGTGATGAAGCCTCCAGAAATACCATCCAACCAAATCTAGCAACCCTACACATCAGTTCAGGCCATAGATCAAGCTGTGTTAGTCCTGCACTCTGTACATCTTGCTCACATGAGACATGATGTTGTGCAGAGCAACATGATAAAGTTTCAGTACTCTGTTGCTAGGAGAAGGGACACATTCCATGGTAAAATTCAACTGATTTCTGCTCTGGGTAATATATTTAGCAAACAGACATCATTCAGATGAATTGCTATGGGATCTAGTACCTGCCATGCTGTAAAATGTTAAGGTATTGTAACAAAACCATGGCGACTCGCTCAGATCTTGTAATGCTGCTGTTGCTAGGACCTCAGATCCTGCTGCTCCAAAAGCACAGGCCCCCAATGAATCTCCATTAGCTGTTAGTGTAGGGGCTCTGACACACAGCTGAGACGTTCTGGTTCCAACCAGCAGAAGTCACCACTGCGCACACTAGCCAGTTAAAAGTTAATATTGTAAAGAACTAAAAAAAGAGGAAGGGGGAAGACTCAGGTGAGCCCTGAGTGAGGTCCTGTTTCCCCTTTGGGAAATACGATCATCCTACCAATAAGGCACATGATGGTTGGAGATAACAGCAACTCCATAGTTGATGGCCCCCTTCTCACAGGGAGGAGAACAACTATTGTCACTGGTGTGATAGGACCCTCTCTCTTCCCTAGCTCTGCAGCCTCACCCCATCAAATTCTGCAAGACTTCATGCACCACGTCTTTCTAATTTAAAGCTGACTTTGCCTATCTGCGTGTCCTCTCCAAGGTGCCTGCCTCGCAGCTCCCATGAAGGTCTCTACCCAGCAGATTGATGAGCCTTGATGCTGCCAGTTACACAGTGTTCTCCAGCCTTTCATAACAAGTGGAAAGTCATTCAAGTGCTCCACTCTGCCAAACTTCAATAGACTGTGCTTAAGCAGCATCCCTGTCTTGAGACTGGGCCTGAAGGGTATTCGTAGGCAGTGAATGAGAAGCTTCCTGAACTGGCTCTCCCCCCCCCCCCTTTTTTTTTTTAAGTAGTTGAATGTAAAAACTCTTTATTGTAGCACTAGGGATCAAGCACTCCATGGCCAGGAGTTAAGTAGCTCATGTTGCACCTCTGTAGTGTTTCTGTTCCTCGGTGTTAGCGTGAGCTGTAAGGTATCTATCACATTATTCTATAGGAGGTGGTTTAAAGCCCTAGATTTGCAGAAGGCCGAACTTCAGTATTTTTGACGACACAAACCATGCTCTAGCAGCCCACAATGGTGGAAAGTGTCCCGGAACAGGGTGCCAGACCTTAGCCTTCCCAAGGAATATAGTCTGGAGGCTATGGCAGGGGTCAGGACAGAGCTAAGGTCCAATCTAGACTCCAAAGTGGAGCCATGTTGTAGCCAGAGGAGCCATATTGTAACTGGTTCCCCCAAAGCAATTAGTTACCCTCTACAGTGCAGATATATGATTCTGCTGCAAAGGCCTGCTGTGCCCTGTTAAGAGGGAGGAGAGAGCAGTGGCCCCTGGCGCCATCCCCTCCAAACACAAAGAGGATGAAAAGTTGTCTTAATGGGGCAGCTGGACCTTCTCTTGATCCAGGGAAGTCCCCAGCAGTATAAAGCTGATGCAGTGACCCATTCCTGACCCCAGGCACAGGTAGTGTGCTGGTGTGGCCAAAGAATCTCGCAATTCCCCAGCCAGTGGAGCAGTCCTCGGCGGACTCTTCCTGCTGGCATCGTTTAGAGCAGCCAGGGGGCTGTGTTAAGTTTTCCTGGAGCTTGCACAAGGCCTTGGCCAGCCCCATGATCCACCCCACTTCAATTCACAGCTTGAAGCCGATCAGACTCAGAACACCTTTCCTGCATCTTACTAGTGGCCTGGCCACTTTCTGCCGAGCACAAGAGGAAAATAGAAAAACAAAAAACCACTTAGCCCTTTTTTAAATACCCCCTAGCTCAGTAACATCCAATTAGAAGTGCCCAAGGCCCAGTAGTATGGAATCGGATTCCTGGAATGAGCTGGATTCTGGGCACTTAAACCACAGCCAGCTATATCAATGGGCAACTTTTCCAGTGAAGAAATGACTATTAAGCACAGGGAGGCTTCTAAGAGGTTCAGAGAATAGCTCACATACCAGACCAGATACCCAGGGGTGCTTGGGAGAAGCAGCCATACGGAGCACTACGGTATACGATTGGCGTCAGTTATATTTAGTGATACTCTTATTCAGAGATCCTTTGTCGGACTGTTGTAACCTACAGTACTTGGGTTACTGTACATGAATGAGGTGCACAGATGTGGTTCTATATCAGGGACTCCGGGCCTGAGATTCTGCGGCCCCAGCATTTGCCGCAGAGCTGTGCCTCAGGATATCAGCTTTCTTGTTCTGTTTCTAGCCCTCGGTTGAGAAGAAACACTTAGCCTGGCAAGCATGGACTAGCCGATGCAGAATTCTCTTGCTGAGGCTGCAGCCAGCGTGCCATATTCACCACAAAGACCCAGTAAAGCCAGTGTAATAGATTTCCCCCATTTAAAAATCTCTGAAGAGATGGGGCAGTTATAAAGTAAGTTGTATTTACCAACGCAACAGGTCTGGCAGTACTACTTGCCTTGTTAGTTTTCACGCTCGGTTCTCTAAGCCTCCGGGTGTTCATATTTAGGGGAAGGCTGTAGGCCTCTGGCTGCAGAGCTTAGATCCAGCTCATTTCAGGGCCTGCTATTTGCTGCATGGGCTCTATGTGCCAACAACCTCCTCCAATAAAGCACTGCACCTTGCAATAACTTACGCCTGCTCTGCACCATTAAAAAAAAGCATGGAAGTACAAATGTAACGAACCACAGCCACATAGTTCTGTCACGGTTGTTGGTGTGGCTTGAACCCTGACCCTTAGCACCACGTGCCCCAGCCCTGCCCACTGGAGCTAGAAAAGCAGCTTGCATGAGAGTCACTGAGCCTCGTTATGGACCGGACCCAAAGTCCATGAAGGTCAATGGAAGTCGTTCAGTGGCCTTTGGAGCAGGCAATGCCCGTGTAGTGGAGGTAGCTCACATTGGGTTTAAGCGAGGACAGGTCAACAATCCAGGCGAGGTCCTAGCTGAGGAATGAGAAGCACTGAGCGGCTGCCCAGTTGCACTTGTAACCCCAACTCCGGCAGCACACCCTCAAGAAGGGGCTCTGTGGAGTGTCTTCACAGGCCAGGCAGGCTGTAAGTAACAGGTTAGATGCCAGCAGAAGACAGTGTCAGGCCCGCGTGTTACACAAAGGCGCTCTGGGCTGGCTGGTTACACAGACCAACCGTAGTGGAGGCAGCTTTCAGTCACTCTGCCTCCAAAGGGTTCAGAGCCAGTGCAAATGGTCAGCTTGCCCCAGGACGGTTTTCACCTAGCCACGCCTCATCCCAGAGTCCCTGGAGTGTTATAGGCCTGACCCATTCCTACAATGTCCTCTCACCCTTCCTTTGTCTTCCCATTTAGCTAGTCTCCTCCTAGAATGATCACCTCCAAAAAACAAAGCACCAAGACAGAACTTGGGGAATCAAGACATTCACAAACCATCCTTCGGGTCTCTTTCCTTGTGTATTGTACACAGCCTTTTTCCCTGCTCCCTTTGTCTTGTTTATTTAAATGGGAAGCTGCTTGGGCAGAGACTGTACTACTTCATACAGCGCTTCGTACAACGGGGCCATGACCATGGCTGGGCTCAAGGCAGTCCCCTAATCAACCATAACCTCAGGGCTTGGAACAGGGCCGTAATGGGGCTGCTTACAGTAGGACCATGCCAGGGGCATTCTCCCCCAGCCAACCAGGCTATATTAACTGTCCCTTTGCACTGCCAGAGAGGCCAGAGTTTTTCTCAATTGTTTATGGCCTAGCCGAGTCTCTGCTGTGCTGCATAGTTTATTGATCTGGGAAGAACACGTATCAGAGAGTGTGTGTTATACCCCAAGGTCACCACACAACCAGACCAAATCATCATTGGAGCAGACTTGCTCATGAGCTTTTTGTTGGGTTGTTTTCTTCTTGCTGCACCCCACTGCATGATTTTAATCACACACAGAAAACCACATTAAAGGAACATTATTAAAGTTGCACAGTCAAGATTGCAGTAGTTAGGCAAGCTCATTCTGGTATTTCCTATGCATTTCCTAGCTGTCACCCAGTCACCCCCTCATAGCAGGGGAAGGCTTTGCAACACCCCTGCCTTAGTTTCCCTTCAGGCAGAGATTCTCAAACATACTGCACAGGCGAGAAGTATAAAAACAAAAAGGTTCCCTGGTGGAGATATTACATTTTTAAGTGGTTGTTGGCTTTCCAGGCCCAGCCTAGGGATCCTACAACCCTCCCCCCATGCTCTGCTTCAGGCCAGCTTCTTCCAGTTGATCCCTCTATATCTCCCCAATACACAGTACAGGCAGCAAAGTCTCTCAAACAAACTCAAAATGAAGAGTCCTCACCCAGTCACTAGCTAGGCTTTGTCTGCCTGCTCTCCCAGCTGCAGCTCCTCAGTAACACCAACAGAAAACCCTCTTACTGCCCCAAACCACCTGCTACCTACCCAGGCCTCTGCCTTATCTACTTCAGGCCTAGGTGGGTCTGGTGAACCATGGGCCACATGACTTGGTTAATTCTTCCCACCTGGGGAGGGGAGTGGGCTGTGTCACAGGTGGGGATGAGACCCCTCTTCCTTTAAAGGGCCGGCCACCCTGTGCCATGAACTTCTGAGTACTTGACTATGCAGCTTTAATAATATTCTTTTAACTACTCTGTGGGGGGGGGGAGTAAAATCTCCTAGGTTTTTAAAAAAGCACCTGGATGGGTCATCAGCAAGATTGGAACCTTTAGATCCACTGCACTGCCCTCTGTCACTTGAGCAAATGATAGCAGTAGTAGGTTGTCATCCTTTATATGGAGTAGCACTCGAGGGGGGATAGGACATTTTGCCAGAGGGTTTCATAGACCTTTGCTGACAGCAGAGAAATGTGAGACTCGGGCTCCACCCCAGGCTCTGGAGGAGAGTGTGTCCTAATGGGCACAGAACCTTTCTGCCTGTTCCTGCCATCCTCCAAGCTTGAGGCCATCTGCCCTCTCCCTGCGACCTGTCTCTGTCATGTCTCCTTGTCCCACTCTCATTCTCCTTCCTTCTTCAGACTCAGTTTCCACTCCTCAGACTTTTCATTCCAGTCCCCACCCCCAGCTCCTTGTCCCAATCTACCCCCCTTGCCCTGGTCCAACATTTGTCCCCTCTGCATTTGAATGAGGCAATTTCCACCTCCACGCCATTCTTGCTGCCCAAGTTATGAATGCAAATGCAATAGAGATGGCCAACATGCAGGCGCTTCGGAGTCTGCAAAACCCCTTTGGTTCCTTTTCTTTCCAAACCCAGGGTAGCATGGATCTCAATCCAATTTATGACCCTGCAAAATCTGGGAGAGAGGATGGTCAGATAAGTGACTGTATCAGCTCTGCTGCACTCCTGCGGAAAAGTGCGATTTTTGAGGGCAGGGAGCAGTGAAGCACTTTTCAAGCAATTTCTCACGACTCATTTTTTTACCAGCATAGATAACTATTACATTAAAATCCACCCCAGCCAAAGGCAGGGCCTCCATCCCTTAGCACAGCCGCTTGGTAGAGATTATTGGTTCCAGGCAGCAGCCTTGCCCAGTGGAGAGGGCATTGGACTGAGCATTGGGAAGTCTGTTCTCAGTTCTGTCACTTACCTTTTCTGTGCCTCAATTTCCCCAGCTGAGAAATGGGAATAACGACACTCCCCCAGTTTTGCAAAGTGCTTTGAGGTCTAATCAATTATTGGGGAGGGACAGAGAGTGTCCGTCTCAACAGATTTCAGTGAAAAATAGGGAGACCCTGGTTATTTGTAATTCCTATGTATTATTCCCTTGTCTGCAGCTAATTCTCTGGCTGCAAAAGAGACATTTAGCCAGTTTAACATTCCTGCTGGCTGTTTTACAGGCTATGAGTTGCCTTTCAGCAGATGCCTGCTCTGGGTGTATATATTTAGTGTCCCGACTGTTTCATCTTGATAACAAGTGACTTTTGTTGACCAAGCCTAAGACCTTAGCAGCTCTTGCTGTGAAAATTCTAATGAGCTTTCCAATACGATCATACCAGTGCGCCCTTTTAAATCCCTTTCCAGCTTTTCATGAAAGCCTGGGGCTAAAACTGCTCTTCTGCCCCAGGTTCTGCTGTGTAAATCTTCGAGTAACCCCATTGAAATCAACAGGCTCCAGATCTATGCCAGAATGATAGCGATCAGAACCTGGCCCAGGGTCTTATTTCTTCCACTGTAATTAAGATTGATTGACACTCCCCCGCCCGCCCCCCCAATGCCTCCAACTCTCACCCAAGTAGGAGCACACAGTGGGAAGACATGAGGATGTTCATGACTCAGGGGGTGACTAATCACTCCACCCCGATAACTGTGAACCAAACCTTATTCAACTTTTGGTTAACTCATCCAGGAGAAAAGGGCTAGAGGGTGGCCTGGTCATTTTCCCTGTCTTTCTGCTTCCTGCTTCTGAACAGGTGGAGAAGCTCTGAAATAACCCAGGAAAGTCTGTTCTCGTGCATTTTCCAGCCCGGCTACGTAGTGATGAGTGCAGCACGCGGTCCGTGCGAGTGCCTCTCCAGTCCACCCCCTTGCCCATACCTAGCTTTTCATGACAATAATAATAATATTGTTAGGCGTGATATCATCGTTTTCACCCATAGATTTCAAAACGTTCTTTACAGATGGGCACGTGTCAACATCCCCGTTTTACTGAGGGGAAACTGAGGCACGGCCCGGGGAAAGTGACTTGCCCAAGATCACAGAGCAGGTCAGTGGCATGGCAAGTACTAGCACCCAAGTCTCCCGATGTAGAGTCCGGTCATCTCTTCTTCCTTACATAGTACCAGAGAGCGAGAGTGCCCTTCGCAAACTCGGTGCCAGAGCCAGCGCTAGGCTGGTTGGTTTGCTTTCGAGGAAAAATGGAGAAAAATGAAGAAAAGCAAACGAGGATGAGGGCAAAGTCATTGCTTGAGGCACGGGGAGGGGAAGGAGAACGCTGAGGGCGTGGCAGGAGGTGTCTGTGTGGTAAAAGACTGACATTGTCAGGGGATGCATCAGCCAGCCCTCAGGGACTGTGCGTTCCCCAGCACACTGTACCCTGTGAAAAGGAAATGATGGCAGCGGCTTGTTATGGAGATCCATATCAGGGTTTCCTCTACCTCCTCCCTGCAGCCCATCTGAATCCCTCGTGATGCAGGAAGCTCTGGCTTTCCACAGGACATGAATGAATCTCTCCTTTCTTTGCAGGCCTTTGCACTGAAGCCAAGTGAAGAACCTCATGATTGCACTACACATAACGATTCAGCTAAGCTTTCGCTAGGAAGGAAGCGGCTCCCGCCCTTCAGAAGGACTCGGCCGCCCAGACCAGACTCCCAAGTGTTGCTCTCCTACCCAGCAGCAACGTCCATCTCCGTGCTCTGAGGCAGGCACTCGGCGCCAGCTTTCGCCTCTCTTCCCATCCAAGCTCACCTTGGAAACCATTCCCCAGCCATGTTCCAGCGCTTCACCAGCCTCTTCTTCAGTGACAACACCACATCCGAGGGCCTGGAGGGACCCAAACCCTTTGTCTCTGAGGAGGAGGAAGAGGATGGATGGCTCATTATTGACCTCCCAGGTGAGAAAAGCAGGGGGCGGGGCGGGGGCGTCACTTAAAAGGCCTCTTGCTGCGCCACAAGCCTAATGGTGAGTGAACAACTTCTGATAAAAGCCATCCCCTCCCACTCCTGCTGCTGACGCTCTGACCCAAGCTCCAGCTGAAGGTCCAAGGTTCACAAGGGTCCGGTTAACTGCCCCCCACGCCCCATTATAATCTTTCCGTGCTCTTCCCAGCACTTGCTGATTCCGGCCCCGGCAGGTCACACTTCTGGGTCAGCGAGAGGAAGGCTGCTCCGGTGGTTAGGGCCCTAGAGTAGGACTTGGGGGGTCTGAGTTCAAGCCCTTGCTCCACAACTTGCTTCCTGTGTGATCTTGAGCCAGTCCCTCTGTGCCCCAGGCCACCAGGCGTGTTGCGAGGTCAGCAAACGATGGTGCTGTGCTCAGAGGCTGTGGTGAGGGGGGGGCCCTCACATGTACCGGAGGGGGCTGAGGGGAAGCTGGCCCTGCTGCTGTCTGTGCTATAGCTGGTGTGTGGAAACACAGAGCAAATGCCTCAGTTTCCCCCATGGCAAAAGGATTTCAGGTTGGCACCGCGATGGTTCCCCACCCGACAGCTCTCCACAGTGACACTGCAGCCCTCGGGGCGGGAGTAGACCTGGGGACACTGAAGATTACATGGCTGTGAGTCCAGGACCTTGCGACAGGTCTCCTTTGCAGTCCCTGGAGTGAGGTTTTGAAGGAGAATGAGGGGAATTTCACCCAACAAATGCTCTGAGGATGTGGAGGGAATGTGGGTTTCTCTTCTCCCTGCTCCTCTTGGCAGCCCAAGGGTCTGCAGGCTAATGTGGCAGGAGCTACCTGTAGGGGATGAGGAGGGGCCACCTTCAGGATCTCATTCGGAGGGCAGCTTGGGATCACATCCCCAAAAGCTGACGGTGCCACACACGCCCTGCTCCTGCTTGTTTGCTTGTAGGGTTCCTAGCACGGCAGCAAACGGCTCACGCAGAGCCCACCCTCGCTGCCTTTTATGAACTACAAAGCAAGAGGCAGGCATTACGTATCCTGCTTAGCTGCCAAGGCAAACACGATGAATCTGAAGTCAGTCATTCGATCTCTCTCCTACACTGACACAACCAAGAGCAACAGTCGGGGCTGGACACTCTGCCGCTGGGTCCTTCGAGGGTGCTCAAGGGAGAGCTGTCAGCCTGCAAGCTCCCATTGGCACTACAGTCGCAGAGCGTGAGAGCGCACCAAGTGCCAAGGGACTGCAGGAAGCATTTTCAGGTTAGCATCTTGCCTGAAGGAGGAACACACGAAGGATTCTGAAACACATCTAAAAACTGATGCACCCACTAAGGCAGACACAAATCAATTGGACCAAGGTTCTGAGGTATTAACTTTACCTCAGTTAGCCCTCAGTTGGGCATAGTCTAATTTAAAGGGCTACAGAAACTCTTTGCATTAGTTTAATCCAAGAGGTATTTACCCTGATGACTGACTTAAACTCACTTGGCACTTAAACTTGTTTGCGGACTCTTCTCCCACAGTTGGGAACAGACGTGAAGGATACAAAAAATGCCCGTCCTCCCCCCAACCCCTTTTAAAAGCAGTGTCTTATTGAAGGTTAATGTCTCCCAGGCCTTTCATTTCTTATTGCTTTGTTCATTTAATAAGAAACAAATTTTCAGACTGGAAAATACCGTTGTTTTTGCCAACACGTTTCTTTTTTACCCTATTTTCATATGCTAAGGTTCTCACTGGGTCGGGGGAGGGAAGCATGATTTAGGAACTGATAGAAAGTTTGGCTGCATCCTGCAGTTAGAGTTTGTATATTTTATCCAAGCCTCTTAATTAAATTGTGGTGCCCCCAGTTAATTGTGCACGCAAATGACTACTGCTTAAACACTTAACTGTCGGATTTGGGGGCACAAATGGGTGTCTAAGAGCTGCCAGCTGCCCCCGCAGTTTGTAATGGGCACAACATTGTGATAAAAATCCATAGGTCAAGTTGCTCCTGGGGCAACACCATTGCTTTTAAGGCACTGCCTTTGCATCAGGGAGATGCACTCCCTTAGGCTCTGCTCTCTTGTGTAGCTACATTCCCTGGAATTAAGCTCTGCGTTTCTCTATGTGTGGGCGGCCAGGTGCAGGGGGCGGGGAGGGCAGCTGTTTCAGTTTGCAGATAACACTGTTAGGAAAAGTTCCAGAGGGGTGGCCGTGTTAGTCTGTATACAGCAAAAACAACCAGAGTCCTGGAGCACGTTAAAGACTAACAAACGCAATTTCTGCAGGCATAAGCTTTCGTGGGCTGTAGCCCAAGCGGGTTACAGCCCACGAAAGCTTTACTGTTAGGCAAGAGTCTTACAGGGTTTCCTGTTTCCAGATAATTTTAAATCCCCAGGGTCCTTCCCCTGCCAGGATGTGTTTCACAAACAAAGCACAAGGCAAGCAGCTTGCCATGCCAAGGGCTTTCAGAGCATTTGTGCCTTCAGGGATGACATTTTGCCAGCCTCCCCACTGGATGGCCCAGGTTACAATGTGCCTTCGCACTAGACGTCAGTCTGCAGAGCCCCTTCCGTCCGCTCAGCACCCCTGCCTCGGAGCTCCCGTGAGCGCAATTTGATGCCCTCCTACCCACCTCAGAGACTGACATTCTGCTTCTTCTGTTGTGTTACCGGTCCACATTGCTTGGGACTTGAGTGTACTGTCCCTAGACTACTGGCCTGGCCTGTGGCCATATGCCTCTGTGTTTTCCAACTGCTAGAGACACTCATGGTGTGGAGCCACTGGGTGCATGCACCATATACACAGAACAGTCACTTCAGTCAAATGACAGCCCCCACCCCAATCATGGCCAGAAATTGGACCATGCTCACTCTGCCAGCAAGCAAGGAAGCCTGGCGTTGCATCCTGAAAGTCAACAGGCTTGGCTTCTGCTGGGCCAACAAGGGAAGCAAATCCCAGAATCCAAGGCCCTCCGTAAAGAATACTAGACGTCCCCTCTGAGTTCCGATCTGGGGACCTCTAGCAGCAGTGCACTGTAGAGATATGTTTGTGGGAGGTGAAGATTTAGAGATGCTCCCTCCTAAGGGACAGTATTATGAATATAGGAATTTAGAGAGGTGCCCTTGCAGCATTTGAGAATACAGTTTGGCTGTATGTACAGCGTTTCACCACAGAAGCTCTCTAGTTTTTGTATTTAAAGTTTTATTCCTTTCTCATTCACTGGTTTATTGTTTAATGATCCCCAAGATTATTACATGCTGTTAGAAGTGCTGAATGAAAAGGAACTGCAGTTTCTGAAGTTAACTCTGTGTGTTTGCAACTGAAAGCAGAGGCCAAGGGAGCAGCAAACAGAGATGTACAAAGTCTTTTGTATGTATTTTATGAGCAATCTAGTAGCTTCCCCTTAAGAAGGGGAAAAAGCCCACAGTGGATGTGTTGCAAACTCCCTCCAGTCTGCAATTGTCAGGCAATGTTGCAGAGAACTGGAAAAAAATTAGATAGCGTTTTGAATTGTATTTAGCAGCCACAGAGGCAGAGGAGAAAAATGATAAAGTGAAATTATCGATCTCTTTGCATATTGTTGGCGAGGAAGCATTGGATATTTATAACAACATTAAGTGCCAAGAAGGTGAAAGCATGAAATAAATAACTGACTACATTTGAGGCACATTGCATGCCAAAAAGAAATGAGACCTTTGAGAGACCCACGTTTGTTACATGCATGCAAAAACCAGAGGACACCGTAGAGCAATGTGTCACAGAATGAAGAAGACCCAGTAAGACCCTGTGACTTTGGTGAGCTGACAGAATCTCTGGTCAGAGACGGACTCATTTGTGGCATTAAAGACAATGTGTTAGGAGGGACCCTGCTCTGTGAAGATGTAACTTTAGAAAAAGCCCTCCAGATATTCAGGGCAGCAGAAATTGTGAAAGCACAAGCCAACAAACTGAATTCAGCCGAAGGGGTTATCCTTTGTGCTTAGTTTATGGGTAGCCAGAGACAGATAGCTAGATAGCCAGAACACGGTCAAATCAAAAAGTGGAACCACTTGCTATGAAAACCACTGCTTGGGGGAAGAAGACTGGGTACGGATGGCGGTATGGATCACAGCATGGCCCCAAACACTGTGTTGCCTTTGGAAAACTCTGTGATAAATGTGGGGAAAATCATCATTTTGCAAAACGCTGCAGATCCCACAGGCAGAAAAGTCAAGTGCATTCAGCTGAAGACAGCTTGGTTGAGGACTTTTTCACAGTCGTACTGGGATCTAGCAAACTTGATGAGAGGGATTGGATATTGCCTATGACAGTAAATGGACAATTATGCTACTGAAACTGGACACAGGAGCTCAGGTTAATATTCCATCTGAACAAGATTAAGAGAGACTGAAAATAAGACCAACCCTGAGATCAACAAAAATAAAAGTAAGTGGTTATTCTGGAACAAATATACCAGTGAAGGGGAGGTGGATTGCTAGCATCAGCCATAAAAACACCACGTACAGGCTCCCATTCGTTCTTGTGCTAAAGGAGATGACACCAATTTTAGGCCTGGCTGCATGTGAAAAACTTCATCTGGTAAAATGAGTGCTCTCGCTACAAGATCACACTGAACCTGGCTATGAGGCACTCATTTGGGAATGTCATGATCTGTTTGATAAAACTCAAGGCTGAGCTTGCAAAGATGGAAGCAATGCACATAATACAAAAAAAATCAAGGAGCCAACAGAATGGGTGAGCTCTCTAGCTATTGTGGTGAAAAGTAATGGCCAACTACGCATATGGTTAGATCCACGAGACCTCAACAAGGCTATAAAAAGAGAATATTTCAAACTATCAACCGGAGAAGAGATTGTGGCTCAATTTGCAAATGCTCAATATTTCAATAAATGGGATGCATCCTCAGGATTTTGGCAGCTAAAATTAACTGAAGAAAGCTCAAAACTATGCATGTTTAATACCGCATTTGGAAGATAGGGATATTTACACAAAACCACACATATGATCTATGAATGTGTTAATGGTGTTGACCCCTCAGTGGATGACATCACCATCATCATCTGGGGTCAATGAAAGAGGAGCATGATTGTAGACTTCGGGAAGTCCTGGATGCAACTAGAGCTGCAAACTTCAAATTAAATAGGGAGAAATGTGTTTTAGGGGTTACAGAACTGACTTTTGTTGGGGAAATTATTTCCGACAAAGGTGTAAAACCTGATAAGAGGAAGATTTCAGCCACTGAAATGATGCCATGTGCAGTCAGAGAAAGAATGTCCAATGGTTCCTAAGAATGATTAAGTATCTTGGGAAATTCATATCTAAACTATCTACCAAAGCAGTGGCTTTGAGAAAACTTCTAGAGAGTCAAAATGAATGGTGCTGGGGTGCAGAACATGAGGAATCACGGGAAAGGTTAAAACAACTGATACAAGAACCAGAGTTGAAGTTCCTTGCCCCAGGAAGGCCTATTAAACTTTCCGCAGATGCTTCAGTCTGGGTTAGGTGCAGTGATTTTACAGAAGCATGAGGATCGTTGGAAGCATAGGCCACGGTTGCTAAATCACTGACTGAGGCAGAAACCAGATAACACAGACTGAGAAGGAGCTGTTAGGACTATTGTTTGCCGGGGAGAGATTCAATCAGTATATTTACGGACAGATGGTGGAAACTGAAATGGACCACAGTGGTGTACTGAGGGGCAGGGCGGTTAGGCCGGGGGGGAGGTGAGGTCGCCCCATCCAAGCCGGCACCGTGCTGTAGGGCTGGAGCAGCGGGTAAGTGCAGGAGGGGCATGCCAGGCCAGCCCTTCACGATGGGCGGGAGGTGCGTTGTGAAGGGCTGAACCAGCCGCCCTCCCCAGGCCAGGGGGTGAAGCTGCCCTGGCCAAGCTGGCACTGGGCTGTGGGGCTGCAGTGGGAGAGATGGGTGCCGTGCAGCAGGTAAGTGCAAAGGAGGCGGGCAGCAGAGCCAACCTGTGTTTGTGCTCCTCCCAAGCCTCACGTCCCCCCCCACAGGTACAGACCCCCTTCCTCAGGGAAGCTGGGGGCAGCGCCAGGACCCCTCCTGCCATCCGTGTGGGGGGGGGCGGGAAATGGGACAAGATTCCTGCAGGGGCAGAAATGTAGGCTTGGCTTTTGGTCTCCAGAGACCCTCAGTACACCACTGATGGAGCACAAGCCCTTGATCGCATTATTTAGTGGACTGCTAAATGACTCTACCTTAAGAATTCACAGATGATGGTAACGCCGCAATAGTGTGATTTGGTTGTGACCTGCACGCCGGTAAGTTCATGTTCACTGCAGATGCACTTTCCAAAGCAGTGACTCCCACGCCCAAACCAGAGACGACGTTAGGGACAGAGATGCAAGTCTGTGTCGATCTGATTGTAAAGCCAATTCCTGTAGCTCAACGGAAACGGCAGCAAATCAGAGGGGAAACAGAGAAAGAGGAATCGTTGGGGGTCCTTAAAGAAGTGATAATTAAAGGTTGCTGGAGGAAATAAGCCGCTGCTGTCCAAGTATAAGAGGCTACTGGAACTGCAGACATGAATTTACTGTGATAAATGGGCTGATTCTCTAGGGCAGAAGGTTGTAATTCCAACGAGGCCTCGAAACGAAATGCTAAAGAAGATCCACAAGGGTCGTTTAGGAATTGAGAAGTGTAAACAACAAGCATGAGGAGTGTTGGCCTCAGATCAATCATAACATTACTACTTTGCTGGGAAACTGCTTTTCGTGCTTGAAGCCATGCCAACAGGCTGAGCCACTGAAACCTCATCCAGTTCCACAAAGATCTGATGAGAAGGTAGGCGGTGACTTATTTCCCTGGCAATCAAAAATTAGTTAATACTCACCGTTTATTATTCTCTGTATCCAGAAATGTGCACACTGCACAATACTAATAGCAAGTCAGTGATAGCCGGCATGAAGGGAATCGTCTCCAGACTTGGAATTCCAGATGAGGTCTCTAGCAATAATGAACCACAATTTTCCAGTGCAGATTTTAAGCGATTTGCCATAAATTGGGATTTTCATCACAAAAGATTAAGTCCAAATTATCCCCAATCAAATGGACTTGTGGAAAGATCTATACGGACAATAAAAAACCTTATGAAAAAGGCTCTTGATGGTGGGGGTGATTTGTATAAAGCATTATTGTATATCGAAGTACACCTCTGGAAAATGGCTTTTCTCCAGCTCATCGATTTATGGGAAAAGGATCAGATCTAATTGGCCATCCCTGATAACTTGCTGAAATTTCGTAAGATTGAAACCATATGGAAGATGAAAGAAAATCGGAAGTGGAAGCAGAAATATTATACAAAAGGGCCTGTGATCTCCCATTTCTTAACCCAGGTGATAGAGTGTGCCCGAAGAATCACACCTCTAATCCTTGGGGCCAAATGGGTACATTAAAGCGCAGCTGCATGCCAGGTTTTATGTAGTTCAGACAGACCAGGGAGCCACATTTCGACATAAATGAAGGGAGTTAAGAGTAATCCCAGAAAGTTCCAAAACACTGACAGTCACTGTGGACTCTGGCATTTCCCAGCTGACTGATCCTTTATCATCAACAGACAAGCGAGAAACTGGCCAGAAACACGAGAACCACTCAGACTCTAATGAAAGGCAGATACTGAGAAAATCAGAGATGGAGATTAAATGTCCTGAAAGACTCATAGAGACTTGCTAACTTGCCTGGAGAAGGGGTATTTGAGGCAAGCGAGTGGCAAAGACTTACTCCAGAGTGATGTGCTGATGGTCTCTCCTCTCTAGGTAGTTGACACATTGGTTGTGGAAGCGTGTGAGATGAACTGAGAATGTAATGTATGTGCTACTGGATCGTTGCTAGCTGTTTATATATATGTATAGAAGAGCTCATTGGGTTTTTTTTAGAGGGACGATGTAGAGATAGGTGTGGGGAAGATTATGATTTAGAGATGCTCCCTCCTAAGGGAGAGTTTTATGAATATAGGAATTAAGAGATGTGCCCTGGCAGCTGGGGCTGAGAACACAGTTTAGCTGTGCACAGCCGTTCCCCACAGACACTCTCTAGTTTGTTTTATTGAACGTTTTATTCCTTTCTCATTCTTTGGTTTGTTGTTTGATGAACCCCAAGATCACTGTATGCATCAGTTGATCTGTCAGGCTGGTGCACACGCTGCGCGTCCAGAAACCCGTGTGTCCACTCCCCTTGAACCTCTGGCAATGGCCCCTGTCGGAGATGGACCATTGTCTGACCCTATATGGCAGCTGAGGCAGTTTTGCTCCGAGCTGTAAAACCATTCTCAACACCACTTCAGGCAGACCCATGGCTGGCAGTCATTTGCAGCAACGCTTCCGTGTTTAGGGAGATAACACTTTGCACTTAGAGATTGCTTTTCAAGGGTTACCATTTTCAGCCCTGGCCAGGGGCCCTTTTGCCAACGGCAGCTGTCAGCAGCAGGTCAGTGTAGACAAGGATTCTCCATCTTAATTACAATGGTTTGTGCCTTTTCATTTCTGCTGTGGGCTAGATAACTCCGCCATTTGCAATGACACTTTATGACCTTTGCTTACAAATTAAGCAGAGCCCTTGAGCAAACAACCCCCTGTGCACTGCTTTTCTGTTCCTGCTACTCCAATTTAAAACCCTGCCTCTGCAGCCTTTTTTACCAGTCCAGAGTCACTCTTTCTTCTCAGATATTTTTAGATATCCTGGAAAAAGACTAAGAATAAAGCTACCAACTGACACAAGAGCAAGTCTTGGTTGTCTTATCATCAGGAAACCCTTTGCCTGATAGAACAAGACCGAAAAGAGCTACAGCAGGGTAGCCGTGTTAGTCTGGCTAGTCTCTCTAATCATGAGCTAGACTCCTGCAAGCCGGCACCGTGAGTCCAGCGCATGCAGCGCAGCATAGCACTTTGGAAAGCGCCGCCTGGGTTCAGGAAGATGGGAGACGGCCTGCAGGCAAAGTTATGGGAAAAGCTTCCTCAAGGCCGTTGCCTCCTGCCTGCCGCTCAGAGCTGGGTGTAGGTGGGGCGGACGGAGCCCAAAGCACGAGCCAGCCCAGGCTCTCATGCTTTTCCCTGCAGATGCTCTCACGGTTCTTGGGGGCTCCATGGGCCCGGGGGTGCTTGGCTGACTTGCCCCTGGAGGGGGCCGTGCTGTGCTGGGGTTTTTATTTTCCGTGATGGGTTCTACTTCAGTAAAGCTTTTAGAGATTAAAAAGAAAGAACTCAAGAATACTGTTGGGGTGTCATTTTTACTAATAATGCCCCCTTTTTCTCCCCCTTCCCCCCCCACTGTATATTGTATGTGTGTGTGTCTTTCTCTGCTTCGTTCTCCTTCCCCTACGCTGCATGGCTTCACACTACTGTGGGTTTTGTGGCTGCTCCTGCCTTGTGGATGGTGCCTCCTGTCTCTCATTAGCTAGTTACGCTTCAGCCTCAAGCGAAGAGCAGCGGGTAGGTGAGAGGGATTCCATTTGCACGTCCCAGTCCTGTCCTGGGTCCCCCCCACCTACCACTTCTTCGCCCCACTCACTCAGTGACTGTGTCGGCAGGCCTGTGCCCTCCCAGCCCGACCCCTGCTTGATGGACGAGAGTTGGTTTGTCACCCCTCCCCCCTGTTTTACTGCAGAAGGCCCCAGCCCTGTCGGGGTGGAGAGCAGCCCCATGGAGGACCTCTTGATTGAACACCCCAGCATGTCTGTCTACGTCACCAGCAACAGCATTGTGGTGGAAAGGGAGAGCCCTGAGGAACCGATCAGCGAAGGGTGAGTCCAGCCTCGGGACACTCTGGCAATTAATGGTAGTACCTGGTGCATCTGTAGCTCACGGCAAAGGCAGGAGGGGATCATCACCCTTGCTTGCCAGCTGGCGAGGCAGCAGAACGGCGGCATTAAGAGACTAACCCAAGATTGCTCTGCAAATCAGTGGCAAAACTGGGATTAGATCCCAGGTCTCCCAATACCCAGACCAGGGGCCTTTTCAGTGAACCTTGTTATCTCCCCAGGCTGCAGTCTGGCGAGAGGGGCCTTGCCCAGTGGATAGAGTGCCCTAGATATCCAGGCAAAGCCATCTGGTTAAAACAGAAAAGAGGGACTTTCATATTAAGGGTGGGGCACCAAGGTCTCTACAGCCTTGTCTACAAGGGAATGTTCTTTCGGTATAACATTCATTTTTGGCACCCACAAAAGGATAGTTGTTTGTTTGTTTGTTTTGCTTTTAATTCATCTGCATCCTAGCCCACTTGCATTCTACGCTGGAAGGAGTTAATATGATCTAAGGTCCCTGTGGGTGCATCCCTATTTCGGATTAATTACGCTGCTCCTACAGTTCCCTCATGGCTATCCCACATTGTATCGTTTCAAGCCTGGGTTGGCTTGCCTGTTTCCCTGCCTGCCCTCTGTTGCTCCGGGGCCACCATGACCGGATGTCCTTTCCCTGTGTAAACGGCAGCCAGGCGTGCCCCTTTGCAATTCCACACTCAAGGGTCACATGCCAAACCATGCCCTATGCTTCCACACAGACCTGTCAGGAAGACCTGGAATTCTTGTGCTCTGGGGAATGCCAAGGTCAGCAAGCAGCTGGCAGAGCAAATGCAGGAAATGGGGCACCCCGGGGACATGCCCCAGGGCTGTGGGAAAGCAAAAGAGCTCTGTTATGGACTTATCCAGACCATCCCATGTTCATATTGGTGAACGTTCTACCGTAATCAACTTGGCCTTCCAGTTGATGAACTCGGAGGCCTGCTGTGGGGGCAAGGAACAGGGACATGGATCCCATCCATGGCCTCTATACAATTTGGGAACCCTCCATTGATAGTATCCTGTGCGTTGCCAAGCTTTACGACTCACCCCGGCAATACCCCTTCAATAGCAGCACCCCCTTCTGTGACAACAGCCCTAAGTCTAGATCTACCAACACCAAACAGACCAGTAGCAATCAAGGGTGGCAAGCTTCCAGGTGGTGACGACCACATGCTTCTCTACACTGAGGGGAGCTCTCCGGTTGGTGTTCCACCACTGCCGCTCTGGAGTGAACGCCACACAGATCTCCAGGAAAGTCGCCTCCTCACATCCTGAAGTTCTGCCACCACTGCTGGCCATCTCAGTTCTCCATTCCTATCCTATCCCACCAGTCAATGCTGGACCATTGGTAGCATGCCACTGGCCAAGTTGTCAAGATTGCCCTCCCCGCATCGTGGGGAGCTAATGGTGGAAGCCAATGGGGAGAATCCTCATATGTTCCCCATGGATCACAATGGTCCCTTTTGGCCTTGGAATCAATTACTCTAAAATGTCCTGTTATATTGTGGTCACTAACTTACACTTTTACTGTTGAGGCTTCTTGGTCTCCCCACTGCAAGACCAAGGAGCATGCCATCTGGTGACAGACTGCCCTCTTTATCGTCTGGATGATGGATGGACACATTTGACGTCCCCAGATGCTGCTGCTGTGAGAGAGTGGTGACCTCACTTACCCAACATCTGATCCATGGTTGGTGCTGTCAGACGCCAGACACCAGAAGACGTCTGTGCTAGTTTGCCAAGCCCAGAAGTCTGCTCGGTCCAGGGAAGTCACTCCAGGAAAGGGTCCTACAGAAATAACTGTTTAGTTTCATCCTCCTTCTCTAGCTGTATTGACACAGCATCACTGTGTGAATGAGGACCCTTTGTCCTCAAGTGCCCCCGTGCAACTGGGTACCCTAGCACCTTGCTTACCATCCCACTCAGCCCTCTAAGGACTCCAGGACAGGCTCTCTTGCCTCATTCATACCCTTCCTCAGGGCTGGTTTATTACAAACACCGTGAAAATAATCCAGAACAAAAGTTCCCAAACAGAGTCCAGTTATCTTCCCATAGTCCTTAACATCCCACGACATCTAGTCCTTTGACAACACACACCACACTCCGGCATCTTCCAAAACTCCCAGGCCCTCACTTGGTCTTCTCCTGTCCTGCCAGGACACCCATTCAGCTCTGCTGCAACTCTGCTCTTCCCATTGGGAATTTGCCCCTTCCTTCCCCCTCTGGCTTCACAGCTGGGTATTTGTCCTCCCCAGGGGAAAATTCATTAATCTCCCACCTGACAGGCCAGCAGGGAGATGCTTCCACTGTTCCCCTGGCTTTCAGCCCTCAGGTTCTCTGGCTCCAGTGCCCCAGCACGGAGACGTCAGCTGGTAAGGTCCTCTGCTGCTTCCCTGCCTCCCCCAAGGATCTCCTCCAGCTTCCTTCAGAGATCTCCTCCCTCTCTGATTCTCCCTGGACCTTATTAGCCCCAGGTGCTGCTCCACCCTTCAATTGGCCAATTGTGGAGCCCCTGTTCTGGCACAGGGGTGCTGGACCTTCTTCATTTAAAGGGGCCAGCCATCCCATGACACAGCAGCTGTCTCTGACTCCATCCAAAGCTATACAGCTGTGCCCAGCTGTGTGTGGAACGGTCTGTTCGTATGGATGACAGTCAGGGTCACAGCATTCAGCAGGGTTTCCTTCACGCTGACTGACAGCAGTTTGCAAATAGCGCTTGCTCCCAAACAAACCAGAAGCATTATGGGATGCTATGAAGGGACTCAGAGGTGTTCGTTGGTTTGATCCCAGAAAACAAATCCCAGAATTCCAGTAGGGTCCAATAGGCACCCCACAACGCTTGGCAGGAAAAGTCCCAGAATGCAGGGGGCCTAGCAGCAGAACGTTGCACCAGGGGATATCTGTCCAGAATGGCACGTGGGTTATTCAAAAAAGTACCGGGCTTCGTGAATGCATTGATAAGGGAGGTAGCTTACGATGGCATAAACAACACGGTGTGGACACACTCTTTCAGTTATACCAGCCTAGTTCCAGCAGAAAACCGTACACTGAAAAAAATTCCCTGTCATGTGGACTTGGATCATCTGTGTCGCCTCCTCCCTGGTCCTGCAGTGCAGTTATAGCTCTGAGTGCAAAATGCTCCACTCTGAAATCCTGTTCTTCCTGCAAATTGAGCTTTCCGGAGCAACAGCCCCCTGCATTCCTAGAGAGAAAAAATAACCCCATGGAAGGGAACAAAGTCCCCTGCTTTTCCAGGAAAGGAGCTCTTCCTGGGAGGCAGCGACAAGCCTTACTTCCAAGCCCACACGTTCTCCCACGAGCAGCCGCATAGTTCGCAATTAACGCAAGGAAACATAGCCGCGTGGCAGGTTACAAGCTCAGTCTACTCGGCATGACGGCGCGAGTTATCGGAGCAGCACAAGAGCACATACGCGCCAATGGCCAACTGGGCCAAGGCCCAGACATGAGCAAGTCGGCGAGCTCTATTGTTTTTGGCATTAAAACTCCATGGTAGCGTGGGCCATATACATCGTTATTATTTATACAGCACCAGAGGGTCACGGGCCAGTCCAAGATCGAATTCATGGGCAGGTCTTGAAGGGCGATGCTGAACATCATCAGCTGTGATTTAATTTGCCCTTTGCAAACTCCTCTTTCATGGGGCCAAATTCTGGAGTCAGTTGGAGTCTGAGGGTGAACTATAAAGTGAAATGGCTGCAAAAGTAGGGAAAAAAGGAGGAGAGAGCTTGATTTGCCCTTAATTTCCTTCATTGTTCATGGAGTACTTGTGCTGACAGAGCAGCTGGCTTTGAAGAACTCTTCTCCCCCTGCTCTAATGGGAACCTGGTTTAACCACAACAATCATTTGCTCTGGGAATGTCCCGTTCCTTTTAACAACTGTGCTTATTGCAGATTTGTCCTAGGGAACAGTTTACTTATAATTCAATTGGCCTTGTAACGGGCTGTGAACAGTGTGGTTTACAGGAGACAAGGGGCCAAACTCAGAGGTGATGTGTAGGGGAAAGGTGTCAATTAAATGCCAATTACTAAATCAAAGGGAGGAATTTGCACGCTGAGGTTAGAAGAAATCACCTTAGAATCTCCTCGTAATGTGGCTCTGTGTGTTTGTTCATCAATAACACACATGCAGAGCCAGCTAAATGGTCCTTAAGGGGATGCCAGCCTGGTTAATATCAGCATTTTGAAGAATGAAAGTGCCATGCTGATCTTGGAAAAATATTTCTCTGGTGCTGTCACCAGACCCTCGTGTCACTGTGGCTTTCTTGGTTGTGGTGGGCATGACGTGGGGCTTTTGTTGTGTGGGTATTTGCACAGGTGACTCAGAAGGGAGCTGCCAGTCGACCCATGAGGGACTCCAATTGGCAGGCGACCCCTCTGTGCCCTGGGGAAAGGAAAAGTGGTGTTTCCCCCGTCACCTGTCTGAGGTCATCACAGCTCAACCACTAACGTGTCTGTGTGTCTCTCTCTAGGGAAGTGCCTGAACCCCGGTTGGAGCGCCACACCTCGCACCACGCCACCTCCCTCACCGCGAAAGCTGCCATCTTGGAGAAGGTCAGCCAGGTCCGTCGGATCCAGCGAGCAAAGCAGCTGGTGGAGAAGCGCAAGCTCACTCAGAAGGTCATGCAGCGGCAGAACCGGGCTAGAGAGCGCCACTCCCGGCGGGCCAAACACCAGGGCAGCTTTGTCTACCAACCATGCCAGCGCCAGTACAACTACTAACCTACTTCAGGACGTCTGTACTGCAGGACGTTGCCCCTTGAACTCTCAAGCTTCACTTCCCATCTTGCGATGCTTTCACCAGACAAGGGGTCTTCGTCCTTTCTCTGGAATAAACCTGTCCCCCAGGAGAAAATCTTCTCAAATGCTTCTGAACCAGTGATGCTCCATAGCAGATCCTTGCTGGGCTAGCCTTCGGTTTCACTCCCTCTTTTTACATTGGCTTACCTATTATTTTCTTCCTTCTCCAGTTCGATACCTTGCCCTCCCCCACTCTCTAGCACTGCAGATGTCTATCCGGAGCCGAGAAGGAGAGAAAGCCAGCACTACACCCTTATGTAACCTAACAAAGCTGTGGGTCAGCTTTTAAATGTCAAGAGATGATATAAAAATCAGTGCTAAAGTGTCTGGAGAAACTTGTGTCCAGCCAGTTACCCTTGGGAAAATGATTCCTGATGGGCGGCACTTCCCCAGCTCCCTGCCTCCCTCCCCAGTACTCGCCTAAGCTCTTCCATCTGCTCTTACAATGGCTACCAGTATTTGAATTCCAGTTTGGTGTTCCCAGTGGATGCTCCACCTTTCACAAAGTTTCACACCAATGTCACTCTGAATTTATGGGGGGGTGAAGATGCCCCGTCATTTCCTTTATCCCTTGTCGTCGTTGTAGGAAGCCTGTACCATCAGTGCCTTTCTTTGTGACATCACATTCTTCTCCATGGAACAGATTGTGATGTCACAAATGGAGATACCAGGTTCAAGTGCAAATTGAAACAAAATAATGAAATTTGGTCCAAATTCCAGGAAAATGTAATGACTTACGTGGCATACGGACATCTCCCCCTTGAAAAACTGGATTGCATATCAGCTTCTCTCTAAATTAACCTAGGAGCTAGGATGGGGCATCATTGCTGATCCTTAATGGCATGCTCTTATGATCTAGCTGGCTGTTCAGAGGTGCCATACTGGAGTAGAGGGAACCCTGCTTGAGCAGTTTCCTAGCAAATATTGAAGACTTGATTTTCAGAAGTGTCGAGCACCCACAACTCCAGCTGAAATCTGTGGGAGCTGCAGCTACTCAGTGCTTCTGGAAATCCAGCCCATGTGATAGTATTGTATCCCTTCATTCCCCACAGCCTTTTAAAAAAGAGTGCAAAGTCCATTTTATTATTGTAGGGTACAGTGGGGGTTCTTATGTACATTTGGTCCACCCACTCCAAACAGCTCTGCTTAATGGACAAGTGTCAAAATTCTAAGCAGATTATTGCTTGTGGAACATAGTGAAGAGATCAGGAGGTGTTTAGAAGGACGTGAACAAACCAGCCTTGTGAAATTGCCAGGAACATTCACCAGCTGAGGGGAAAAAAAACCAACAACAAACCAACCCCCCAATGACTTGCTTGCAAATTGCCAAGATGATGCCCTTGAAAAACTCATAATCAAAATAAAGAATTCTCATCCGAAGCAAAAGGCTGGGCACAAATCTGTGGGGAGCAGGGAGGTGGATTATCTGATTGATTGTAAACGTGGTATTAGATCTTCAGAGCCAATGGTCTCACAATGAACAAGCAGGCCAGGAAGCCAGTGAGCTGTGTGTGTCCAAACACCTCGTGGTGGTTTTTAAATTAAGTCAAAATTTGGACCCTCGGAAAACAGCAAAGCAGCCTTGTATAAAGCCCGCCACCTTCCGGGGAGCTGTCAGAGGAGTCACTCCCCGCTGATGTGACTGGCTCGTCACCAGGGATGGGATGGGGCGAAGAAAGGAGAAGAGGCGGCTGTGATTCCACCATCCAACTCCGAGGCATCCACAGAGTAGCAGCAGGGGCACAGCCGCACTGATCGTGCCAAATTAGTGCATGTAAATCATGTCCTCTGAGTAAAGCCCCGGGCCATCTGCATCCTCCTTCATGGCCCTGCCATGGGCTGCCCCAGCTTTCTGACAGAAGAGGACTCGGCAGAACTCACTCAGTTGACAGTCCATGCTGCTCTCGTATTCCCTCAAAAGCGACACGCGGCGCCAGGGTGCATCCCATTGTCACCCCAGTGCTCCCAGCCCACTATCTATAGCAAGCACCTCTTCAGAGGAGGACACTTCTTCAGCATGAGCCTAAATCTAATGGCAGGACATGTCCCATCACTCAAACCCCCGGGCATGGAAATTCTCTGTCGCACTTATAGAACCACTGCGTGGTTTGCTGTCACGGCCAGTGTTCGCAATGACAGCGCAGAAAGGGGCTTGGGCACCAGTCACAGAGGTGGCAAAGTACGTCGACATTGGTAGCGAAAGGAGGTGAAACAAGAAAGGAAGCGAGAGAGAGTGGGAAGAAAAGAAAGGCAGGAAGAGAAAGGGCAAGACAAGAAAGGAAGTTGGAACTGGAGCAGTTGAGAAGGTGCAAGCCCAAGGCTGAGAATTTGTGCCTACTTTGATGGAGAAAGATACGACAAGTCCCCCTGGCAGCTCCTCTATCCCACTGTAACAGGCAGGACTAATGCTTTCTAGTCTCATAGTCCCTTTAGGGCTATACAACGTTTCCTATGGGAAATAAACTTCCAGCAGTTCAGAGCAGCTGAGGAGCCTCATCCCTGTAGTCGGAATGGGATAGTAAAGTAACCCCTTTGAACTGTACTAAAGATTGTGCCCTCCGACATGAATAGCCAAATTCGTCCCTGGTGTAACTTGCTTTTAATGCTGCTACACCAGACATGGGTTTGGCCCAAAGTGATTATCTTTAAAAGGCCACTGTCAAGATAAAAACAAATGAATCCTACATTAATAATCCAGGCGATCAGCAGAACTGCAAAGACGGACTCAGATCACTTACCTCTATTGATGGACTTTATTTACTGGTTGCACGTCACTCCCCAGGGGACTGAAGCTAGATTGGCCACATGTTCTTCATAGGCAGTCTCGTGTTCCAGTGCGTCTGCGTTTGCACAGTGCTGTTGCATTTGAGTTTCCACCATGTTGAAACCCAACAATAAACGGCGTTCACTGGAGCATCGTCTCTAAACTGTTATGAAAACCTTTAATTTCATATTAGCTTTTGTGAAACCTTTTTTAAAAAAAAAGTCATCACCACCAGTGGGCCTACACAATGTGAAAACCCCTTTTAAAATGCCTCATTGAGCTCTTGAGACTTTTAAAGGAAACAAACTTCCAATTAGCAGCCTCCAGAAACTGTGATAAGCAGATCAGTTTAGCCGGGAGAGTGGCAGCCGTCACATCAATTGCTCTGGATCGACTGAGCAGTCTGTATAGATGCGCTCAGTCGCTCCAGGAAGCGACGCAGGAAAACTACCCCCGTAAGCGGAGTAGCGCTGCGTCGAAGGGAGCGCTGTTCCCTTCGACGCAGCGCAGTATGGACGCCGCGTGGAAGAGATGCTGCAAAGTCGACGGGAGATACGCAAGTGAGTTACGTCACTAGTGTATCTCCTGTCGATTGCCGCTGACTCGCCAAAGTAAGTGTAGACGGGGCCTAATACTATTTTGCCTTCAGGAGCTAGCTAAAATGCTTGTGCCATGGGAGCCTCTAAAAACACAGACACAAATGGGATTACGTTAAATATTTTTTCAAATGTGGTCTTTTCTTCTTCAGCTTAATTAACTACTGGTTGAAGTGGCCCTACTGTCTCTAGCTTTCTAGCCCTCCCAATTTGGCTTTTTTAAAGTTCTGCACAAGACTATTATTAGTGTCTCCAAAATCAAAGACCTGATGCCCACATGATACAACTGAACAGACAGTTCTCACACAGAATGGAAATAAAGTCTAACCCGCCTAGATTAATAAAAGCAGTGCCTGGCAAAGCGTTAAAAAAAAAGCAGTAACAGCACTAAAGGAAAGAAAGCTTTCGGCAGCTATTTTTGACTGAATCACTGGTGACTGTAATAACTAGAGATGGTCCCCAACCAGCCAATCTTTGTGGCTTAGGCCCATCTCTAATAGGAACCTGATTTTTAGACCCTGATTTCTGCTTTCAGTGAAATCAGGGGCAAAATTGCCATAGAGTTAGGCTCAGCTGTTGGTTCCTCTTTGCTTCTGCGCCCTTATCAGTGTTTGCAGAGGCAGGCGAGCTCATTTGCACAGATCGCTTGGCAAGATGGTGTAACAGCAGTTAAAAGAGAGAGAGCCCCTGAAAAACCAGTGTTAGTTCTCATAGTTTGGATGATTCCCCACTTCTGCGTGTTGTGTGATACCAGCTCCATGTTGTCGCCATGTGTTGGAGCAGGGAGTGGAGTGCTAGACCCGCAGCTACTCGTGGCTGAAGGGCCCACCAGGCTAGTGTTAATGGCAATGACGAATGGCTATTATTTCATTTGCAGCTGACTCCATGCTGGAGCCTGACAACATCATGACTTGATGGGAAGTTTACATCCTTGGTTTCATAGTAAATGCCTTTTTCTAATATGATCCCTGACAAGTTTGGATTGGTGCATTTTCCATGTACATCCACTTACGTTCCTGCAGAGGTGAGGAGAAGCTGTTTCCTGAGCACGTCAACATCCATGTCATATTTAAGATCTTTTGAAGCAGCAGCGTAGGAATGGAGTTAAATTTTGGCTGCTTGTCAAGTCTCTCCTCTCTGCATTCCTGGTGCATTCTCCTTTTCACAGGCTGGCTGGTCAACATGTTCTGCAACATTAGCCTGTTTCATGTGCATAAGGTGGCTTTAGAGAGAGAGTTCCTTGCTGCAGCAGATACCAATAAAGAGATGCACAAGGTCAGTGTTTTCTGCCTCCCAGCTCAGTGCCCACCAGTTACTGTCACACAGTTCTAAACCGCCAGTTATGATGTGCCTCAGTTGACCTGCAAATGTATGTAACAAATGTAGCATAACAATGGCATATGGGCCCAGAGCCCAATGTGAAATCTGGAGCTGGCTTTTGTGGCTTGCGGGTCAAACTGGTGCCGAATGGTGGCGAGAAAGAGCGAGCGACGCTTCCTAGAAAAACACATTGCTTTAGGGAATGCTGTTCACCTTGCACCATTTTATGATTCCTGTGTCTGCTAATCTGCTCGCGAGCATTTCTCTCAGAAAGAGAAGGCCTGCTTTAAAAGCCGTCCACACTCGCTAATTGGCCAGGACAGTGAGAAGCAGAAACTATTCAATTAGGGCCTGATCCAAGAGCAACTGAAGTCAATGGCAAAGCTCTTGTAACCCTCAGTAGTGCAGGATCTGGCCCTCAAGCGTGGTTAGACGAGAGGGACTGAATGCAATAGCCTGACCATTGCCTGTTTCAGTGATGGTTCATTTTTAATGGCTAAAGTTAAGTCCTTTTTTTTTTTAAATGGAAATGTAAGGAGCTTTGTTTTGATGTCATCGTTCTGCACAACTGCATCATGTTAACCTTAGCCAGCATGGGAAACCGAGCAAAACTACCACCACACTTGATAGCACAAGTTTAGCAAGGGTAAATCATTAATAATATTTCAATGAAAGGCCAAACCAGTGTTAGCTAGGTCACTAGGTTACTCTTACCATTGCTTACAAGCATCGATAACACAGACCGTCCTCTCTGTAATGTGCGTATCGTAGCTATGAATCATTTATTAACCCTTCATAAACTGATTCTAAAGCAACCTGCTATAACGTGTGACCAAACATCTAATGCTGCAGCAGAGGTGTGTTCAAACTGGCTTGCACGTGGCCTGCAATGTTCCTGGCTTTTAAAACAGCACGCACTAGAAGCACTGGTCTGCTATCAAATTCCTGCCTGAGTTCTTTACCAATCCAGTGAAGCCTGTCACACTGAGGTTATATGGATCTCCTGTTATCTTAAAATCAAACAAAAGGTGCTTAAAATATAGAATTTTTATGTGCAGGTGTGTAAATACCTTAAAAAACACAAAGTGGATGTAAGGTTTTTGATTTTCATGCAGTATTTCCAGTTTGTGGTTAGTCGTGTGATGTTCCCAACGGAAAGTTTAAACCAGCCAACCTCAGGCTTGGAGAGCGTTGTTCTGATGTCCTACTTAATGGCTATGTTTCAATTTCTTTTGTATTTGTATGGGGAAACTATGGCATGGACTCAGGGACAAACAAGTGTGTCGAGACCTTTAACAGTGCATATTTCAGACCCATGTGATGCTGAGGCGTTCTTTTATTTCCCGTGAGGCTGTTGATACTAATCTGCATGTCCTGAAGGAATCTGTTAAATCTAGTAGGATGCCTTTTTATTTTTCGTCGCACGAACTGCTAGTAGCTGCTGCCTTTTGGAAGAGGAAAAGGATTTGAGGTGTAACTGATTTAAAGTTAGCAGTGACCACTTTCTCACTAGCTATCCAGTGGCAGTCCTACTTCACCCATGTGGGTCCCAGAATCCATATAGAGATTGCTGAAATGTAACTCATTTCCCCTCTATGCCAGTTTCATTGGCAATATCTAGCTAGCTTTTTTTACGTAATATAGTTTGAGGGAGCATCAAGGCCACCAAGGACTTTGGGGCAATACCAAGAGCTCAGAAGCAGAGCTGACGCCGTGTCGTCGTGCCATACAAATAGCAAACTCTGGGCTAGATCTTGTTCCCAGTGGAGTGGGAGCAGAATAGAGCCAGGCTGGTGCAAAATGGTTTGTAAATAGCATGTTGGGAGTAAGGATGGGGCGAGGGGGGAGGCCCCACAAGGGTTGTTCACTCTCTTATGAATAATATCATTGCTGATTCTTTTTAACTTTAAAAAAAAAAACCACCACAGGGTGGAAATAAAGTCCTGAGTGGATGTCTGTTTAGAAAGCCGAGTGGCCTTTCTCTCGTCATAGACGCCTGACCAGTATAAAGGATAGCGTCGAGCCATTGTCTCCACTGACGGCACACCTCCCCCTTCTCTTTAAACACATTGAATCAGAAAAGATGAGAGCAACTAAAACTGTTAGAGGCCAAGGGGCCGAGGGTGTGGAATTTCTCCTATAGCCCTAAGGCACTTTTGAACCGTCTTCTGTCGGCTCTCTGGGCTTCCAGCTCCATGCCCGCCATTTTTAACTCCACTGAGCTCACTCTGGCCCATTTGATTCCCATGCAGCATCAGTCAGGCCAAGCATAATATTTCCTCCTTTGGTTTCAGGTGCCTCCTGTATGCCTCTCTGGAAGAATCTTCCATTCTTATAGTTTGGCAGCAAAAGTGGCTCATACGCAGCACCTGCTTTCATGTCCAGATTGACGTATTCGGGAAGGGAAGGTTAAGGAATTCCATGATGTGGTCATAACTGTTTCCAAAGCTTGAGGACAGGGGCAGGCAAGGGCAAACTGGTTATGTTCACCTCCGTCCATTTCTCCAGCAGCTGCTCAGCAGGGTTTGGGAGCTGTCAGACATCCAGCCATTCTGCGAACAACACTGGGGCCCAGCTCTCTTTCCGCTGAACTGACTGGGCATTTTGCCAATGGGAAGAGGAGCGGGAATTTAGAAGAGTCTATTTATAAACTGAAATGGCAGAGTAGGAATGGTGGGGTGCTGTGGTGTGTTTAGCAAATCAGATTTGTTTTGACAGATATAAGTTTTGGGAACCCTCCTAACCAAAGGAGATGCTGCCTCCCCCTTCAGCTCACCCCAGAAAGGCAACGTGGCACCGGGAGCATGCAACAGCAGGCAGCTCTTGGAGCCCAGAAGTTAATGGGTGATTGAAATCTTGACAATCAGAAATACAGGGTCAGTTTTTTAAAGGGGCCTCAACGTAGCCTCTGACTTTATGCCCTTGACGCAGGAGCAAAAAGGCTTTTTCTAAAAAAAAAAAATTAGCTCATGAAATTCAATCTAAGAAACAAAGCCCACATTTTCCTCAAAAAGATAGTATAAAAAAATTCAAGGGCGCCATCTCATAGCCATGGTGACTGAACAGGACTGATCCCTTCTTTGTTCAGTACGCAACTGCAGCTTCAAGCTCTTTCCACCTCCCTCCACCCCTTTGTTTACTAGGAGATGCAGGATGTGGGTTAGAGACTGATGAAACATGCAGCCCTTACCCCTCTCTAAACCCACTTAGGCAACACCAACTTCCCTCACAATAAAATTTGCCTGATTAGGCTGTAAGATACGTCAGTCTCATTCTTCTAGATCAGCACATGCTGCCTGTCCTCAGCTACTCACTCTGCTGTCAGAGCCCTCATAGGCAGGGCCACTGCCATGGCTCAGCCTTCCTCCATGGAGACAGATTCTGGGTGAAATCTTGGCCCCAGTGAAGTCAATGACAAAGCGTCCTTTGAGTTTAATGGCGCCAGGATTTTGCCCTTTATCTACAGGGTATGGGAGATCCTATTTCTTGTGGGTAGAGGGGGGAAAACCCTAGCACCATGTGACTTGTACAGGGTTCATCACTGTGAGAAGCCCAAAACATCTTTGCTATTCCTAGTCCTTCTTGCTAGAGCTGGGGAGCAAAGCTGAGCATAAATACAAACTATTTTAAACACCCAATTCTCACTGCAAACAACTTGTATCTAATTCTCTTTGTGCTTTCAAAATCTGGCTTTTACGCTCCTCAGCCAAGGGAACAGCTTTCACTGTAATAGCAACAGAATAAGAGTCTTTTCTATTGTACCATAACTGTACCTGTAACGTAGCATTTGAACGTTGCAATATTTTATTTGTGTATATATCAACCCCCACAACTTAGGTAGTCTGCTATTAATACTCTTCTATATGCATTATACCTCTTCATTGTGTATTGACTGTATATGTGCCTTTCACCCTTTTGCATGGTTTGGTAACAAATTAGGGAACCATAGTTAAAGTCCTATGCAAAAGATGACTGGGAATTTAAATTACAATTCCACAGCTGTATGTTATTTTGAAAAAATAGGTCTGGGATTTTCAAAGGAGCCAGAGTTAGGCCCCCAAATCCTCTTATTTTGGTGCCTAAATCCCTTATGCATCTTTGGAAATTCCAGTTTAAAATCTTACTTGCCACTAGTTTGAGGATGAAGATAAATTACTAAAATGACATGACTATCACCAGCACTTTGCCAAGACACACTGCATGTTAATCCTTTTTTTTCCTTTCAAAGGCTTGTCTAAAGAGAAAGTACCATTTGGTTTGAAAGGGTTGCCTTAAACCTTCTTAAAATAAGTTTGAGAACATTTTCTCTTTTTGCCACTCCTTTCCCTACTCTCCACATCACCACCACTCTTACAAGTAGCAAGTTTTAAGAGTGTGTGCATTTGACCTGTTTAACATACAACCCAGATGATCAAGCAGATTAAATTCCCAATAGATTTCTTTTTCCCAGCTCTGTCTTTCTGAGGGTGATTTAAACGTTCAAATCTATTGTATGCCTTACAATAGCATGACAACTTTTAAAACAGGGGCTTTGAGAAGACCAAAAAAAAAAAAGCCCCACATTTTCTACATCACTTATACTGTAGAACTGAAGGTCAAAACAGAAACTTAACAAAATACGTCCTTGTTGTGTGTTACGTTAAAGCAATGTAAGCAAGGCTAGTAGAAAGAGGGAATCTACTTCATGTAGAGTACTGTTTAAACATTTGCAACATGTTGACAGAGCCATGACTGCCTGGGACATGTTATGTGGGGTGTGTGCGTGTGTGTGTGTATGTATGTAACATGGTTTTGGTTGTTAGATTGTAATGCTGCCCTGGAAAAAAAAATCTAATATAAAGGAAAACCACAAGAAATAAAAAAAAAAATCTATATATTTAAAGCATACTTTGTGTGTGTGTGTGTGTTTTAAAGCATAAAGGAAACCAGGTGCAGTAAAACTGGTTACACCCACCACTCCAGTGGTGCCAAAGTTTTAACAAATTAGTCTGAGGCACATAAAGACCAGTATCGTTGGGAGGCAGCGCTGTAGTAGCATCGGTCGTCAAGGGGAGGCCTGCTATTTAAAAAGCCTTGAAAGGCTGAATGCATGCCTTTGATTTGGCAGCTTCTCTTACTGTAACATCCAGGAGTTTATTTCACTGACTGTAGCAAGTGTTTGTTCCCGGAGGACGATGAAACACTTCCCTAATGAGGAAAGCACCGGTGTTTTCTGTATCAGTACAGATGGGAACATGGGATTTCAATTTCACAAGCCTGCAGTAAGTGAAAAGTAGTGAAGTGTCATGGGGACAGTGGGAAGCTGTTGGAAGGTGTTAAAATGAGCTTCAGCTCAAAGTGATGCTTTCTTGGTACAACACATCTCCACCTTGTATACAATGGCAAGAGACCTTAAACTGAATTAATAGCTTTTGTGCTAATGGCCTTTTCCAAGGCTTGGTGGATGGTACTGTTCTCAAACAAAAGAATATTAGCTGCAGAATTCTGCTACCATCCAAAGCAGGGGTAGCTTTTTATTTCTAAGCTATCTCCATACAATCGTATCTTTATCAGAGCATTCCATTCACATGAAGGGTTTCATTTTTAACATGTTTCTAGGAGGCATGTGGGCTTAGTGAACTCTGAAGAATGGTGCACTGGACTCGGGGGAGCGGAGGGGAGCAAGGTGGGAGGCAGCTACACCTGCAGCAGGAATCAAACAAAGAAGGCAAAGAAAACAGGACGGAGATGAAAAGATGCAAAGCAGACAAACCTCAGGGAGTGTGGAAAGGAATGAACCTGACACTAGCTAGTCGATTCCCCAGTACCCAGCCATGCAATATCATCCTTACCTGCACCTGCACCAGCTGTAGCTTGTTTACATGGGGAAATTTACCAGCACTACTCTACCGGTTAAATGGCACCACTCTAGGTATACCCGTACAACTTCTCAGGCACACTTTCCCCCCCATCACTAAGAATTCCTTTTTCCAGTTGAGTTTATATTGCTTTGGAAGTGGATTAAGCAACACCGGAAAAAGGCACTCTTATTCTGGAAAACGTGTCAAAGTGGAGAATTGTAACTTTACCACTCTAGTCAAACTGGTATCTAGGTATACTGGTAAATTTCCCTGCACAAACAAGCCTTAAGGTTTGGTAGGAACCTCAAAGGCTAGATTTGTTTTTCCTCTCCTACAAGCCAGGTGGGAGCCTTATGTTGATCATCTCCACCAGGCTGCTTCTTTGATCCAGTAATTTTCAGTCAATGTAAATACCAACAGAGGTTCATTAGCTCCCCTCTCCCACAGAGGGAAAATGAATGCCAAGGGTCAGAACAATTGCACTATCCACCCCAACCCACGAGAGCGCAGGGAAGTCAAGTGAAGCTACACTAACCGTACTACAGTCAAGACAGAACCCTCCAGTTCAAAGACACTCTGCAATGTTTATATGTGGAAACCTTAACCTCCGGTGCCAGTTGAGTTACATGCTGTCACAGAGTCTAGGATTTCCAAACTGCAGTTTGCTTCAAGAACAAGAGGAGAAGTTTTATATTAGACATCCACAATAAAACAGGGGATTAATTCACAGCCATTCTCACAGGAAAAGCGAATTTAGGGGAATTGATTTATTTAGGAGACAGGTATTGGGATACAAAGCTTCTCACCTCAAAGGTCAAAATTGTCCCAAATGGTTAGGGTGGTTTAGTGGCCTTTAAGTCTGGTGGTTTTGGCTCCAGCTCCCATTCACAAAAAAATTCAGCGCAACTGGCCTCATTGCTGGCAATATCAGCAGCAAGAATGGCATGGTAAGAGACCAAATTACCCTCTTCTTGATAGCTCTGGTCACTCAAGTTTCAGATTCATTGGTAGGATAGTGTGGAGAAGACTGCATTGCCATTACATACTTTTTGCACCTCTTCTGTGCAAAAGGGGAGCTTAGTTTCCACAAATATCACCCCAGGAGTTTTCACCAGCATAACAAATAAAATGTAGGGCAAGACTTAAAAGAAAATATAAATAAAGCCAGGGTTCCCTCTTATGTTCCCTAAAACCTTAGTGGCCATGTGGAGCTCTTGCCAAATCTGATCCTGGTCCCATTAAAGTCACTGAGAGTTTTGCCATCAACTTCAATAAGAACAAGACCAGATGCAGGGTGATCTCAAAAAATAAGAAAAAACAAAATTAAAATAGCTTAGTTTTACCTCTTAGCTTGTTGAAGATGGTGGGCTTTGAAGGAAGCGGAAGTGTGGAGGTTGGAAGTGGAAATGCAGACTAATTACCCCTTTTCAGTGTTTCAGCAAAATCTCAGTGAGCCATATTGCCTACTGCTAGCTTGTCAATATCCCTGCAGCAGGAGTGGGTAGATTTTGTTTGGTTTTTTGGGGGGAAACTGATTTTGTACAGTAATTCAAGGTACCAAAAGAGCATGACTGAATGTGGCACTCTGGGGGAAGTTAACAGTTTCAGGGCATAGGTAACATCCGTCATTTGGCCCTAGCCCAGAACAGAAATTTTTCCTCTAGTTTTACATGCAAAGACTCAGCTTTCTGGTGCAGTTGCTGACCGACCAACGTTTTCTCCACAATAGAGATTATTTGCCACTTTATGTTCCACAGATTTTTTTTTTTTTAACAAGGGGCAATATTTGTAAAAATTGCCTGTGTCCACAGTAACAGGCAATCTAGGAAGACTTGTTTCTCCATTTCTTACCATGAAAGCTTCCCAGCACAGGAAGACTGACCTGCACGCTCTTGTAGGACACATGAGCAAGTCCCCACTGACCCCGGAATACTTATCCGGATAAACCTTCCAGGGACCTGATTTCAGAAAATCTCCAAACCATTTAGTACAGCATTCTTCTGTGCATATCTTCCTCTTGGTAAAAACTTCCACATGGAGAAAGCTCTCTTTTGGAGTTTCTTGGCTCTTGTTAAATGCATGCACCCTGAAGGCTGGCATAGTGGGCTTTGAATATTTTCTTGCTTTGCAACAACAACTGCACTAGTTAGTTCATTTGTGGCTAAACACATTCCTCTTTAAACGCTCCAAATAAGGAGCTTGTCGGCTGAGGGCTTCAGATAATCCATTCAACTTCCCTGAACAGAATTATGCGGCTGCTAATAATAAAACAACCCAAATTACAGGACAACAACGTTTATTTAGAGCATTAGGGGTTCCACATTACGCAAACCCTTCCATTTATTTTCATTTCACTGGTCCATTTCTACAACAAATACACCAGATCTACTTTATGATAAAATTATTTACATTTCCAAACAAGACTGGGTTTGCTTGTAACCCTCTCACTGCTATTCACATACAGTACTTAAAACAACAGCACAATACATCATTTTAATACCTAAAAATGACCACCCTGTAATCTAATTTTTTTTTTTTTATTAAAAGTGGAAATTTAGAAATAAGTTTACAACTGCCTTTCCCTGCTCCTCCCTTGTATTTCTTACAACACATTAACCTAATGTGCTAACTCTGGACTTCATCTTACAATACCAGAGGGTTTAACAATAACCCAATTTTTATATTCATTTATTTGTTTTTAGAAAAAAAAACTTGCATTTACTGGGAATAGTATAATATTAAAATGACTTACTGTACAGAATTTTATTCTTTTATAAAAAAGAAAAATCACAGCTCAAAATTGCTATTGGTAGAATTCACACTCATTTACAAGTCTCAGGTTTCCATGCAGTAATTTACTTGGATTTTCTTCTCTTTGACTGCATTGCACTGGCATTCGTTTCTGAAATTAAAAGAAAAACCTGTGGATGCTAAGCTGGTAAGCCTGTCAACAGAGGCACACAAATTGCCTTTTTTACATTTGAACAAACACACTCCAGCAGAGGAAAATCCTTAGACTGTGAGCCCCACAGGGGAGGGACTGCATCTCATCCTGAGTTTGTACAGCACCTAACACAATGGGTCCCTGGATCCTGACTGAGGCCTTTATGGAGGACAATCCCAAATAAATAATAAGCTCTCAGTAGCGTCTGTTACAAGGATCTAGGCAAATAGCTTCCCAGTTCACAGGGGTGTTGTGAGGCTTAACAGTTGCAAAGCTCTAAGGTCCCTGGCCAGTTGCTATATAAATATTATTGTATTAGCTCTAGTTAAGATTGTGCCACCTTGCAAAGCACTGCCACAAAAACAACCCCCATGAAACATTACACATGGCTTGAAGGACCTGAACTACAGTTACACGTACAGTGCTTAGGCACTACAGAAATGGGTGTTACAGAAATCTGTACCTTTTAAGTGCAGAATCTATTGGTCCCACTACAGAGAGAACTTGAGTCCTGATGTAACACAACATGGCAAGTTACAAAACACTAGCACTTCAGCTGAGGAAACAGAGGTACTTACAGAAGCCAGGATGCAAACAGAGTGTACTCAAAATTTCCATTTCAAAGCAGGAAGAAAAATATTGAGCAAAGACTGAAGAAACTTACATCCTTGCAATTTTAACTAAATACAACATCGAACAAGGTTGTGATGATTCTTTGGGTCTTTACAATGTCTTCTGAATACTACCCTTCTATTGCAGGCCGCATTTGAAAATCAGTGGAGGGTGCGGGGGAGGGAAACTGTTGCAGGGCAACCAAGGAAAAAAAACTGAAATACAACGTGCAATTCTGGTCTCTTGTGTGTTTAAGAAAGATGAACACGAACCAGAACAGATGCAGAGAAAGGCTACTAGGATGAGCAGAGGAATGGAGAACCTGCCTCACAAGAGGAGACGTAAGGAACTTGTCCTGTTTAACCTAATAAAATGAAGGCTGAGGGGAGATATGATTGCTCTCTATAAATATATCAGAGGGATAAACACCAAGGAGGGAGAGGAGTTATTTAAGTCAAGGGCCAATGCTGGAACAAGAACAAATGGATATAAACTGGCAGTCAATGAGCTTAGGCTTGCAAATAGACATAGGTTTCTAACCATCAGAGGAGTGAAGTTCTAAAACTTCCTTGCAATGAGATTAGTGGAGGCAAAAACCCAAATCTGTTTCAAAATGGAGTCTGATAAGTTTATGGAGGGCATGGTATGATGATGTTGCCTACAATGGCATATGGCCCATCTGTAACTGCTATTAGCAAATATCGCCAACAGCTGGAGATGGGACCCTACCTGGGGAGGGCTCCGAGTTACTACAGAGAATTCTTTGCCAGGTGTCTGGCTGTTGGGTCTTGCTGAAATGCTCAGCGTCCAACTGACCGTCATATATGGGGGTCAGGAAGGAATTTTTCTGAGTTCCTTGGGGAGGAGGGAGTTTCCCTTCCTTTGCAGCTTGGGAAATGGATCACCTGCTGGTTTGAACTAGGGTAAATGGTGGATTCTCAGTAACTTGAAGCTTTTAAATCAAGATTTGAGGACTTCAGTCACTCAGCCAGAGGTTATGGGCCTACTGCCAGAGTTGGTGGGTGAGGTTCTGCGGCCTGCGATGTGCAGGTAGTCAGACTAGATGATCATGATGGTCCTTTATGGCCTTAAAGTCTACGAGTCTATGAAACACAGTGGCGCATCTCCCTGACATTCTCTCTACACCATTACATAAGTCTCACCTACCAGAACTCTACTGACGTAAGACTGCCCCCCTTCATCTTAATGGACACTGAAGATCTAGTTCGACACAGATATGCTAGTCAAGGATGTGAAAAACCGTACCCTGACTGACATAGCTATGCTGACCTAATCTCAAGTGTAGATGCTGCTAAATTGATGGAAGAACTTTAACATCAACATAGGGGACTGGTCGACCTAGCTACTTCACCCAGGGCTGTGAAAATGCCCTGTGCAATGTAATTAGGCTAACCTGACCCCCACTGTAGACGAAGCTTGGCTGACAGAAGAAATCTTCCATCAGCCTAACTGACTTCTCACAGGGGTGGATTTGCTACAGCAATGGAAAAGCCCCTTTCGTCACTGTAGAGTCCACACTATTGTGCTACAGCAGTGTAGCTGCAGCTCTGTAGCTATAGCACTTGTAATGTAGACTACCCACAGCTATCATCATTTAGGGATGTGGTGTTCTTACACCACCAGGAAAAAAATCCTTCTACTGGTGTAGTCTGTCCCTATACTGTGGGATTTTGCCGGCATAGCTATGCAGTAGTTTCCATAGTGTGGACGCAGACTTAGACTAATGAGTCGGGAATACCTAGCACTGTTAGCTTCAGAAATGCAGTAGGGTAACGTGTCAGGCATCAAGGCCTGCCGTGGAGCCTCCAGGCAACCTAATGAGTGCAGCTTGCCTCTCATAGGCTGCCGGATTGGCTACACTGCCTGATTGGTGGGAAGAGTCAGCAAACCAGCTCTTAAGCCCAGCAGCAGTTTGGTGGTTGCTCAAAACATTTACCCAGGATGTGATAGCTCCTGTGCCTGCTTGATCCCAGCCTTGCCCTGCCTTGTTCCAGCCCTGCTCCATGCCCCACTTCAGGTAACCCAGCTCTAGCCTCTGACATGTGCTCTGAACCGCAACTCCAACCACTAGGTCTGACCATCCACATCCCAGCCTCTGACACGTGCCCTAGGCATTCTACCAGTAAACATGTATGCACCAAACAAATGCTGCATATTTTGTTCCAGACCAGAGCCCTTAGAGAAACAAGACACTCCAGCAACTGCAGATGCCATGGGTTAGTATCTGTAACTTTAGGATTTCACATGTTCTTAGACAGAACAGCTGCGGATCTGTGGGGTAGCACAGGACACTCTTCTACTCTGTCAGATTGTCATCCAAGTGGCATTCTAAACCTGCCTGAGCAGCAGAACAAGAACATTTTGGCTTTGCGAAAGGTGGTCAGACACTTGAAAAAGCATTGGTCTCATTTCTTTCAGACTTTAGGAGAAGTGTCACTGTCTTGCTTGAGTACAGTTCTTTCAATATCTGCCCATTATTGCCAAGAGAATTCATTTTTCATTAGGCAAGCTTTTTTTGAATGCTATGTTAATGAGCACTACAGAAAACAAGTTTAGCGGTGGAAAATTTGCATACAACAGATTTACAGCAGGTACAGAACTATGTAAATTTCTTAACTCCAGCCTGTCTAACTAATCAGTACTAGCTATAGGGTTAGGGGTATACATGGCACATAATATCTACAGGCTGTAAACCATAGGCATGGTACACTTCTTCAAAGTAACATGATTATTACTTGGGAAACTACTTCACTTCCTGTCCACTCCACAATAAGGATGGCTGTGCATTTTACCTTTTGCAGTACTAGATGCAGACGATGGCCTGGAGGACCTCTTGCGCTGTCCATTCTCTACCGTTTCCTGTGAAGCAGCAGATTCCTCTGTTCTTGAATTTCTTCTACTCGGTGTTTTAGACTTTTCACAACTCTCTTTTGCCTCGTTACTAATAAAGTGGAACAAAATATTTCTGATGAAGCACAAGAATCTAATGCAATTCATTAGACAAGCATACTGGAACCAATTCCAGACTCTTAGCACTGAATACGTGAAATGCCATGAGTACTAGAAGAGAATATTTTCAACATTCAAAAGACTGAAAAATTAGATATTTTAAATGATCAGCAGATACCACCATTGCCAAAGTCTAGGAAAAGTCTTGGGTTACATAAGAAATTGCTATAATAAGTAAAGCCCTACTTGTCTTGCGATGCTGCGGATTCCATAATATTAGGCTTCCACCACTCTCAGCCCAGGTGGCCAACAGCAGAAAATCACGGAAAATAATAGACTATTACCGCAAATTAGAAGATCCATTCTTACTTTTCTGAAGGGTGGATTGATTTAAATCAAGGTGATTTAAATCACCAAGAGAAAATCATTTATCTAAATCAAGTTTTCCACTGGCACTTCACATATTTCTTAAACAATGGTGCAAACCTGATTAATAAAACATGTTAATTTCCAACTCAATACAGTATTTCATTACATCTTTGTGTAATTTTTAGATGACTTGATTTTTATTAATTTAGGAAATAGTACATAATACTAATTATCTGTGTCAAGCTGCAGATTCAGCAGCAGCACATTAGGAATGGTAAGAACTAAATCACACACACAATAGCACTTACATTTTATTAAACTAAATCTTAAATGTTACATAAACGTTTCACATTTGCAATTGCAGCAGTCTCCTGAGTTGCCACCTAATGGCTGTCAGAATCTTTTTTTTTAAATTTTCAAATTTTATTAACTCTAACAGACAAGCCATCACAACACTAAACATGCACTGTCCTTAAAACTTCTACAACTAACTCATCTTCCCCACTTCCACTGTCATTTTTATTCACAGACAGAAACAGAAATACAAGTTTTCCTGCTTTTTCAACTCCCAGTTGATTTCTTAGCTTTGAGCGAATAATACCAAACAAAAATATTCTCTCTGTGCCTGCAGAGAAAGCTACTGCTGTGAAAAGTTGGCTTAGCACTGAAGGAACTCTGTTTCAAGGTGCCTGGCTAATGATTTCCACCAATTCAGGGGAGTGACTTTGTTCAAATCATCATCAGTAAACATGTACTGTTTAAATGGCTCCACTTCAGCCCTGAAATTTATTATGAGTGGCATAACTGAGGAATGATTTTGAGATGCCCATGCTATGGCAGCATCATCATCTTCAGAAGTTAGGAATTTACTTTTATATCTGGGATCAAGAAGGTTTGCAAGAAAATGAGGTGGAGTTAGTGCTTGATCCATTCGCTACTTTATTGCCTGCAGTTTAACTTTTTGATGAGGTATTTCTTTTTTCAATGTCTCTTGAAGTGCCTTCCAAATTTTGACAGCATCAGCAATACAGCAACAATTTCTCTGGTTTGCTTTAAGCTATGGATGTAGGCTTCAGTATACTGAGCATATCCTCTACATTCCGCTTTAATCCAGTGTTAGATACTTCCATCTCTTGTCACAGCTTTCTTCACAAAGTTTTATGAGAATAGGCCAATTCTTCATAAATTGTTCAAAACCATCAACCACAGAATTCCATCGAACATCTTGAGGGAGAATTAGTTTGGCTCTCCCTGCTCTCTTCAGAGAAGCTGAAGCAAAATGGTTGTTACGGAAGAATTTTGCGACTTCAGCAACATTTTCTTTCATTCCTGGAGAAGATGTATTTAAGTCTTTGGCTAAAAGATGCATTAAATGGGCACCGCAGCCATATGTTATTAAGGAGCATCCTTCCATTTCTTCTTCTAAGTATCTTCCCATATTTGCCACATTTGCAGCATTGTCTGTGACAAAACTATGCACATGACAGTTGAATTTTGTTCACAGTTTATTACAGCTGTCACTGCCACATCTTTTAAATATTCTGTTGTGTGGGCATTTCCCAATGTATCTATTGTTTCCAAAAGATATGCAACCCTATCTTCTGTTGTCACACAGGCACATGTTACTGGATCATTGTGTAAATTGCTCCACCCATCAAGGCTTAAACTGGCAAACTGCCCTCAGTATTTCTTGCACACTGTTCAAGTTCCTTCTCCTATACTGTATCTAGCAACCTTCCACCAACGTCTGCTTTATCAGGTGGAGTGTACCTGGTCGTAAGGACTCAACCATGTCAATGAAGTGTTTATTGTTAACAATGCAAAAGGAGAATTTGTGGCATAAATGAACCGAGCAATCTTTGCATCTTTGGTGTCTTGTTGGTATTTGGTGGTCCTTACTACAAACCCATCCGTGGTGGTGGTTTTACTGGATGATTGACATCTTTTGCTTGCTACTGATACTTCATTGTCTGAATACGTTTAGTTGCAGCACTGCTGCTAAAAGCACCAACGGATGGATGACTCTGAAGTTGTTGCAGTTAGACAGTTACAGTCAAAGTCTCTTATGCTTAAATGGGATCCTGAAACAAAATTCAGAAACGATTTTGAATAGTCGTTCTTCTCAGTTCTTCTCACTCTATTATTCAGTTAATCATTTACATTTTTTTCCATCAAGGATGCAGATCTAATTCCAAATTACCAAAAAAGCAAAGACTGACTGCACTTAAGAGAGCACTTAGTTTTGGAGTAAGCCCCATAGAACTTCTGTTTTTTGAGAAAAAAAAGTATAGGATGGGGTTCCCTTGGGAAAGCTGAGTTATGCTGAAGTAAAATAGGGAATAGACTTATGGCATCACCATTATGGTCTGATGGCCGTGATGTTTCAAAATAAGGAGCATGTATTACATAACATAAAATAAGAAAATGACACCCAGTAAGATTTCTCTTACTGCAGCTTTCTGTACCGTATACGTGGGTGATAGATTCTAAACCTAGTTACCTAATTAAATAAGCCATAAGCATTAGCTAAGCTAAACTTTTTTTTCTAGCAATATCCAACATATCAAACAGCTTGGGAATTTACTTGTTAAATCATACTTATACTGAAAGGCATAGAGAGAGTTTTGAAGAATGATGCATTGCAAAGTGAATTGTTTAAGTTACTAACCACATTGTTTTTCAGACATATCCACATCTTCATCCACATCATTTTCTCCCAATAAGCAGTTTTCATTATGATTTTTCATTCTTGCAACTAGGCCCTGCATTTCCTTCTTGCACTGCTTACAGTTGACACGTTTTCCTTTTTTACCCAGGGAAGGAATTTCTTCAAAATATTCCCAGATAGGGTGTCTCTTACGCCCAGAAGCCATGACTGTTTTTCTGTGGCAAAAGTGTGAAGGAATATAGGAAGCTGTGTGTGTGTACTAAACAATGTCTTCCCTTTTTCTTTCCAGTCCACTCTACTGTTCCTTTTTACTCTGCATCCGTCCTGTGTGTCTCTGTCTTTAAGACTGTGTCTGAACTAACTCCTCTTCCTTGCTTGGCCCAGCTCTGCCACCACATTAGCATAGAACAACCACCACCCTATCCAGCCTGTATCTTTCTTTGCACATGACTTTAGTCTGCTGAGAAACAGAAACTGACAGCCCAGAACTTTCAAGAAGCGAAAGCTGGTAGTTAGGCTGGACAGACGAGAGCGGTTAATTCATTTTTATGAGACTAAGTGTAGGTTTAGCATGTTTGTGATGAGATTTAATTGCGACTTATTTTTTAAACGAGAGAAATATAGTATTTTATTGATTTTTTTTAAAAAAATCAAAAAATCTGATTTAAATAAAAAATCCAGTTTAAATTAAAAAATTGATTTTTATCGACCCTGCTTTTCTGCAGTTTTCCATGGTTTGTCAGCAACTCAGCTGCAATTCTTTGACCATCATCCTGCTATTTATGTAGAACCTTACTAACAAGGAAATATAGAAATGAAGATGCCGATGAACACAAGGGAGAACTTTGAACTTTTAAGAAGGGACTGTTGTCAACTATTTTGTACAACTAAGAGCAGCTGCTTCTCTAGTGCTTTGGAGGATAGGATTAAAATTCCAAATGATCTGGACAAACTGGAAAAATGGTCTGAAGTAAATAGGATGGAATTCAGTAAAGACAAATGCAAAGTACTCTGCTTAGGAACCAAATCTTGCGCACATACAAAATGGGAAAGGACTCCCTACGAAAGAGTACTGCAGAAAGGGATCAGGGGTCATAGTGGATCGCAAGCTAAATATAAGTCAATAGTGTAACACTGCTGCTGCAAAAAAAGCAAACATCATTCTGGCATGTATTAGCAGGAGTGTTGTTAGCAAGATATGAGAAGTAATTCTTCCGCTCTGCTTGAGCCTCAAATGGAGTATTGTGTCCAGTTCTGGGCACCATATATCAGGAAAGATGTGGACAAATTGAAGGAAGTCCAGAGAAGAGTCTATGAGTCTATGAAGAGCAACAAAAATGATTAAAGATCTAGAAAACATGACCTGTGAAGGAAGACTGAAAACATTGGTTTGTTCAGTCTGAAGAACTGACCAGGGTAGCAGGGGGGCCGAGACTTGATAACAGTTTTCAAGTAAAAAAGGTTGTTACAAGCAGGAGGGAGAAAATTTGTTCTCCTTAACCTCTAAAGATAGGACAAAAAGCAATGGGCTTAACTTGTAGCAAAGGTGGTTTAGGTTGGACATTAGGAAAATCTTCCTGTCAGAGTAGTTAAGCTCTGGAATAAATTGCCTAGGGAGGTTGTGGAATCTCCATCACTGGAGATTTTTAAGACGAAGACAGACAAACACCTGTCAGGGATGGTTTACATAATGCTTGGTCCTGCCATAAGTGCAGAGGACTGGCCTAGATGACCTCACGAGGTCCCTTCCAGTCCTACGATTCTATGATCTTTTTAAATGATTGATTCCCAGACCTAAACAAGTTTTATAAATGTGGGTTTAATGCTTTAAAAAAAACCAAAACAACAAAGTGCAGTTCTGCCATGAAAAGTTATTCTACAATGTTACTGTGTGGCTCTATGTTTATCTTCTTTCATAGCAGATTAGTTGTACTTCATTTTCTTATTTCTACCAGCGCTGAAAATTCACCTAGTGCTCTAGGAATCAAGGTAAGTTATTTTCTTCTCATACACTGATACCAGTGAATTTCACTGTTGTATGCTGTGTTGTTGTAGCCATCTCAACCACAGGATGCTAGAGACACAAGGTGGGTGAGGTAATATCATTTATTGGACAAACATCTGTTGGTGAGACAGACAAGCTTTCAACCTACACAGAGCACTTTCCCAGATCTAGGAAAGGTGTTCAGAAAGCCATAGCTAAACGCAAGGTTGAACAGAGGTTAGCAGGAGCTATTAGCGCATAGTCGAAGGAACCATTCAAGATGAAGCGGCCCGTTAACATTTCTGCAGTCATAGCACAAAAATGGGGGGAGTAGGTTAGTGGGGTTACATATTGATATAAACCATACATCTAGTGTCTTTCTTAAGGCCATGACTAGACCCTACTTACCAGACAACAGATGGAAAACCGGCAAACATATCTCCACCGCTACAATTAGTACTCCCCACAAACACCCCTTTCAAGATCCAGCATCCTACACATGCCTATCACAACATGTGGAGTACCTCATCCAGTGCACTAAATGCCCCAACAACCACTATGTGGGTGAAACCAGACAATCACTTTGCTCTCGAATGAAATGACACAGAAAAATGAAAAAGACAAACACCGTATCACCAGTGGGTGAATGCTTTTCACAAAGCAACCACTCCCTTTGTTGGTGTTATAGGGATTAGGAAATCCAAAACCTTAAGTACTTGGCATGAGGCAGGGCTCTCCGAATGTGCATGACACTTATGCAAGTCCACATTCAGCTGGGATGGACCCTCAACTCCTTAAAAACTGACTTGCAGACTTACATAACTTCATGGGGGTTGATTAAGTGGCATACACTGTCAAAAGTGGAATTTTTTGTTTCTGCGTCACTGATAACTCTGAAGAAAATTACCCTGAATGATTCTGAATCAACGTCCTAGCAGGTAAGCACAAGATGGGGCATTAGCTGGTGTCTGCTACAGACCACCAAATTACACCACAGAACAGGATGACTGGCTTCTTTGCACCTACCTATAATGTGTAAGAAAAAATGTGTGATCCTGGGTGACATATGTTGGAGGTCTCATTCTGCCAGTACTCAAACATCCTTAGAATTTCTAAATATTACAGATGACAATTTCCTAATTCGAAGTATTGTATCCAACACAGGGGAAATTTTATATTAGATCTTGTGTCTTGACTGATGATGGGGAACTGATCACAGAACAAGAACGTTAATGGTACCTTATGTACAGATGATCACGGCCTGGATCACATTTACAATGTGCAAACAGAATAAAGTCCAGACCAGTAGTACAGATAGTTGTTGCTTTAACAGGGCCAATTTCACAACGCTGAAAACACTGATGAGACAAATCAGCTGGGAGGAAAAATTGAAATCAGAAAAATGTGAACAATAACTGTTTAAGAACACTTTACTAGATGCCCCAAAAGCCACTACTGATGCAGAAGGCTGTATTGGCTAAGAAAATGACCTGGTTTAAAAGGGAAGTTAAGGCAGCTATACAATTTAAAACAAAACAAAAGGAAGAAAGGGGAAGTAGACAGTAATGAATATAAATCAGAAGTTCAGAACCGTAGACAAATGATAACAGACACAAGGAGAAATCTATGGCCAGCAGAATGAATAACAATAAGGCTTGTTGTTTTTTAAAGTATATTAGGAATAAAAAGAAACCTAACAATGGTATTCGTCCATTACTAGACAGAAATGGTAGAATTATCAATGATGATGATAATGCAGAAGAAATGGAAGTGTCCATAAAAGTTTCTGATCTGTATTTGGGAGAAAGCAGATGTAGTCATATCATATGATAACACACTTTCCATTCCATTAGTATCTCAAGAGGGTATTCAACAGTAGCTACTCAAGTCAGACATTGTTTTAAATCGGCTGGACCAGATAACTTGCAACCAAGAGTTTTACAAGAGCTGGCTGAGGAATTTGCTAGACTGTTAATATTAATTTTCAATAAGTCTTGGAACATTGTGGAAGTTCCAGAAGACTGAAAGAAAGCTAATGTTTTGCCAACATTTTAAAAGGATAAACAGGATGATCAGGGTAATTATAGGCCTGTCAGTCTGACACTGATTCCAGGCAAGATAATGCAGCGACTGACACAGGACTGGGAATCAAGAATCCTTTCATACCAACTCGCAAGGGGGTACAAGAACCTCTTGATTCTGGTTCACCAAAGAATGTCATGTGAGGTCTTCAATGAAAGCTGGGGTCACACTATTATGAAATGTATGTACAGATATTATGTAAGGAGTTACGTAAATATACCGAAAATGTTTTAAAGTCTGTATCAAGGCAGAATTGACAAAAAGGTTTTGTCAGACAAGAGGTTTTTCACCTCTCTCTGTCAGATGTAAATTAGGCACTATAAGCTAACACAATGGATGCCTATTTACATAGGAAGTTGTGAAGCCTACAGGGAAGGAGCACATGTGAAAAAATAAGACAAGGCTGGATATGTTGTCTCTGAGTACAGACAATGAAATAGAGGGATGCAAGTAGAATGCACACCCTTATCCTTCATCTAGGAAGTAAATAAACAGCGTATTTACATTCATGACCATGGCATCACCTGGGCTGAAATGCTGCAGAGGACTGCTGGTGGTGAGATACACTTCTTTAGACAGGAAGTCAATCTGTTAAATTCAGTCTCTAGGTAGCCTCTTAATGGTTTTGCTTTATATGTAACCTTTTGTTTTTAATATCCTTGCTCACCATCACTTGAATCTTTGATAATGTATTTATAATAAAAACATTTATCTGTGTGGTGCAGTGGTATTCTGTGTGGTGGTGATCTAGAGTGGAATGTTAAAAGCTAGTGGCATACTGTTCCTGTGGGGACTGCACATCCAGTATGTGTGAGGCAGTGACAGGTGCGAAATATCACAGGGGAATTCTTCAAAGGGACTCGGAGATAGGAGCAGTGTAAGGGCTGGCCTAGCCTAGAGGCTGACAGGCTGGTGGTGTCAGGGAGCGGATACCCAGCTGAACACAAGTAGGACTCTCGCTGGAGGCAGGAATAATGAGGTGACTCTCAGTCCTGAGTACCCTGAGAACTGTCACAGTGGCGTAGTCAATTAATGAACAACTAAATTAATGCTAATCAACATGAGTTTAGGGAAAATACATCCTGTCAAATTAACTTTGTATCTTCTCTTAAAAATTTGGATGATAAAGGTAATAGCATTGATGTAACATACTTGGACTTCTGTAAGGTGTTTGACTTGGCAACCCCCCATGACATTTTGATTAACAAACTAGAATGACATAAAATTAACACAGCACACATTAAGTGGATTAAAGGCTGAATAGCTGATAGGACTCAAAATGGAACTGTAAATGGAATCATTGAACAGGTGTGTTTCTAGTGGGGTCCCAAAGGGATCGGTTCTTGGTCCTATGCTATTTAACACTTTTATCAATGACCTGGAAGAAAACAAAATCATGCCTGATAAAGTTACAGAATGATCTGGATAGCTTGATAAACTGGGTGCAAGCAAACAATATGCATTTTAGTATGGCTATACGTAAACATACACATGTAGGAAGAAAGAATGCAGGCATATACTGACAGGATAGGGGACTCTACCCTGAGAAGCAGTGACTCTGAAAAAGATGTGGGGGCCGTGGTGGGTAATCGGCTAAACATAGGCTCCCAGTGCAATGCTATGGCCCAAAGAGCAAATGCAATTCTTGGACGCATGAATAGGGAATCCTGAATAGGTGTAGAGAGGCCATTTTATATCTGTATTTAGCAGTGGTGTGACTGCTGTTGGAATCCCATGTCCAGTTCTTATGTCGACAATTCAAGAAGGAAGTTGATAACTTGGAGGATTAAAGGGTTAGAAAATATGCCTTACAGTGATAGCTGAAGGAACTCAATCTATTTAGCTTAACAAAGAGAAGGTTAAGGGGTGACTTGATCACAGTCTAAGTACCCACACGGTGAACAAATACTTGATAATGGGCTCTTCTATCTAGCTGAGAAAGGTATAATTATGATCCAATGGGTGGAAGTTGAAACTAAACAAATTCAGTCCAGAAAGGTATATTTTTTAACAGTAAAGGTAATGAGTCACTGAAACAATTTACTAAGTGTGGCGGTGCATTCTCCATCACCGGAAATTTTTAAATCAAGATAGGATGTTTTTCTAAAAGACACAGTGTAGAATGATATTGTGGAATTTCTCTGGCCTGTGTTATACGGTCTCTCTCACATGAAATTTCAGTTTAAGTTTTGTTGAAATTAAAGGGAGATTATAATGGTAGGCTATCTCCAAACGTGACTCTGCAGTTACGGCAAAACTCCAGTCCATGCAACAAGATAATTTATTTTAAATTTTATCTCAGCACCAGCCTCTCTCACCCCCCCCAAAAAAGTTTTTTTTAGCATTAGCCCCCATTGAGAGCTTGGTACTGCCCAGTGTGGGCAAGTTTTAGCATTTGCTTTGACTAACAGAATTATTCTGTTGTATTTAGGAGAGCATGAAAGATATATACCCCGACAGTCAATTTAAGGTCCCTACTATTAAAAGTTGTAGCCCAGAACATCAGTAGACCAGTACTATCCTGAAAGTCATACTTCATCCCATTTAACCACCTGAGTTATTGATTACATTACCCAGCACCTGTCCACGTATGTCCTACAAGACTCTGCAAACATCAGTTTTCAGCAGAATAAATGCTAGCAACTGTATACCAAGCTCTGCTCAGGCCGATGTCCCCAGCCTGCACGCAAATGAGGTGTCATGGCCACGTCCACGAGATGCTTCCTGAGGTGGAGAACCTGACCTTCTTGGGTATGGCTGGGGAAGGAATGGTAGATACTGCACATAGATGTGATGTGGCCCTCTCTCAAGCAGTAGGGTCACTGCTGATGTTCATCACTGACCAAGAAGGAATGTGGGCAGGAGGCACAGATTTTAAAGCCTGGAGTATTCGGCATAGTCCAGTACCCACGCGTGGGTAACTGTGGGGGAGGGAAGGGGGCAGCACGAGTGGAGACAAAAACAGGCCCTCAAACTAGCTATTCTACTCTAAAACTACTAGAAACTACCTAAAACAATAAAAACAGTTAAAATCTACAATAAAAAACCAGTGTCCCTAGCAAACGGACACTAATTGCTCTGACACAGACCATGCGGTGATGAGAAGGAACTAGAGATGTGGTCAGTCCACTCTGCCCCACTCTATCACACTGGACAAAAAAGGAGGCAAGTCAGGGCACATGTGCACCTGGACGCTACTTCTAAATTCTCCGACTTCAGATCCATGGTGCGCATGTAACCTTCAGTGGAATACAACAGTGACCATCATCTGAAGAACTAATTAATAATGCTTAAAGTACATAACTTCCAGAATTATCTCTGCAGATCCCCACTTTTGGGAAATACACACCCATAATGCTCCTGATCTGGAATTTTTTGGAAAGCAGTGACCATTGGAGCCATGCAAGGATCCTCAGAGCAGAACATCAGAACAATCAGATCGAAGGGTACACATGGAAATTCTGCCCAAAAGTGTAGGGGCACATTTGGAAGACTTAATGCCACAGTATTCTACTTAAACAACACCTCAGCTAACTAGCCTCTTCAGTAGAGAAAAGAGGTGTGGTTAAAGAGATCAAAGAGGTTGAGGCAATAAAGGATTTCTTGAAAGTTGTGTGATTAAGGTAAAGTCAAAGAGAAAAAGACACCTTCCAAAGATAGTTTCTACAGATTCAGGATGGATGTAGCTCTTTACTTACCTCTGGCCAGCAACTATTGCAGCATTTGCTTCAAGTTCTGCAAGAGAAAAAGATATATTTCTATCCTGTTGAAGAACTGTATACATGCTAAAAATCAGGCATCTGACGGACATGTGACTGCTACCTATAATACAGGCTTTTGGAACAAACTGTGAAATACACTGCAGGATTGTCTTACTACATTTCATGGCAAATGTTAAAACACACAGAAGAAATGTACACAGGCACAGCTATATTTTAAAAAACTTAGACTAGTTTTAAATATTCTCAGTGTAGCATACAGTATAACTTTTTTCTGATTAGCGTGACTTGATCGTATTCCTTGCCTCAAAAAACACAACCTTTCAGACACCATTATTTAATCTCATGTCACTTACCCCAAACTAAGTTGGTAAAATAGCCTCTCTTTTCTACAAGACAACTGTTACTCTCAAACTAAATAACCTTATGTCTAGGAAATGCTGTACTAGATCAGTGGTCTAGCAAGCGCAGTATCACATCTCTGACCAGCACCAGCTATATCAGAGAAAGATACAAACAACACTGCAGAAGGCAACTGTAGAATAGCCTGCCCACAGGGAAAGGGTTTTTTCAAACTTTGAGTTAAAAAACGTCATGCCATGAAGCATGAGGGTTTATATCCCTTCTAAAGGACCTTTTTACTCTTGAAAGTATAAACCTTGTCTGACCCACAACAACTGAAAAGTCAAACAGACTGACTAAATGCTAATTTAGTGCAAGGGACTGAATTTTGAAATTACTAGAAATCTTCCTTCCATGCAGAATTCTGAGCAACAATAATGTCCCATAGTAAACATTAAAATAATTTCTTCATGTGAACTCCCTATGGCACCCATATCCCACTGGCTTGATGAGCAGAACATAACCCCAAAAAGCATGCCTGTAATTTTCATTGAAATGGACGTTTTTGAACAGGTCAGTGCAGTGTTTTCTTCAAGTTCCATTTCCAATCACACTCAGGCCTCAATCCCGCAAACACACACGTGCTTAATTGTACACATACACTGATGTCAGTGGGGCTACTCACATGTGTGTTTCAAGGATTAGGGCTACAGAGCAAGGTGGTTTTTATTTTTTTTAAACAGGATTTACTATGTCTATTACCTTAGATAATAGCAAATAGTTCTTCCCAAAGGTATCAAGAAAAACGGATCATAGAAAACACTGCTATGGATTCACTAAAAAACTGAGTAGAAAAGAAATTAGATTTTAGGACTAGAATTTCAAAAGGGATCAGGTACCCAGCAGCACACATTTAGGCCCCTAAGTATGTGGGTAGCTTTTGAGGAACATTCAGATTCTATTTAGGTACCTGAATGGATTTCAAAAGATACTCAGCGCCGAGGGGCTCCCATTTAACACCTCTGAAAATTATCTAGGTATCTAAATGGGAGAGTTGAGCTTTTTGGAAACTCCAGCCCTTAAAGCTGATAGTTGAAAGTTTCAAAGCTATCTTGGGAGATTTAAATATACCACCTAATAAAAATGTGTCTAAATCCCCATCACTACTTTGAAAATCACAACCTACATTTCAATAAACAATATAGTCTGTTCACATAAATTAAAATTAAGGCAAGCTTATTAAGGAAAAAATTCTTAAACAGCAGGAGCCACCCAAGCTATTGTGTTGATCCTTCCAATAAATTTATGAAATAACTGTTTCAATGAATAACAGTATCAAAATTGTTTCAGTATGGACAGTGTTTATAACCACCAGGAGGCAACTGCTTCCCAGAAATGCAAAATAATGTAAAAGGTGTATATATACTGCATAAGTATATGCTGATTTTCCAAAGTAAAAAATTACCTGTTCTTTGAACAGTATTTTCTGGTGTTCCAACTGGAGTTTCCTTCTGGGTTAAATGTTGTGAGGATGCTAAGATGAAAGTGAGGAAAAAGTCAGCACTGATTCACTTTTCTTTCAAAAGCAATAACAGGATTTTTTTTGCCTTGCATGATCGCCCAAACTACCACCCAGCAATGTGGTAACCTATGACTGACTGCATTTAGAGATTTGGGGGGAGGGTACAAAAAACAAGGAGAAAAAAAAATCTGCTTGTTTTTTGCATTACGAATTTTGGATTTCTGGTGAAATTAGAAATCACAAGCGATAAAGGACTGAAAAAGTGAAGGGATTTTTCGTTAGACTTTTTAAAACTCTGGTCTTTCTTTGGTATTAACAATGCTATAACTCCAATGCCTAATGTACATTTGGGTGAAAGGATGTATGCTAACATTCAACACTCTTACTCTTTCAATTAAATTGCAAGAGTTCAATATATGTTCCAGAGATTCCTAAGAACACTTCCAGCAAAACTCAGGAAGATGTGACTTAATATTTCCTATGCTACTCAGTTAAAAAATAAGCAGGGGAAAACAGAAAAAAGCATACTACATCATTCAAAAAGAAAATAAACCCAAAACTGTTTAGGATCCCAGTTAAACAACAGATTATAGACCTTTAGAGCCATTAAATTATACATACTTTTTGAAAGAAAACAGAAAAATCTCTTCTTCCTTTAATTACATGACAAGTCATATTGAAATTCTGTGTTGCTCCTTTAGTGGCTGATACCACCACCAAAATCTAAAGCAGCACAGAATACCCAGCTCCCTATTTCTCCTTTACAAGTTGGTGAACTCAAGATGCAAGATAAAGACAATCTTGAACTCAGCTCCTTCACATGTAAAAAGGCTTTTGCTTTCACCTTAAAATATCACCACCTATGGTGTGGAGCTGATTCAGCTATCATCATCCATTTTAGTACTTCAAAGTTATGGGTTTCCAATGACTGCCTATTTTACATATCCAGGGGCGCTGAAAAAGGTTTCATGGCCATGGGAATGTCAGAAAAAGAAAAAGGGGTTCCTGTTACTTTTCAGTCAGACAGAGTTTTCAAATGTGGAACTGCAGCTTGCTGCAAATGTTAGAACAACTATCTATTTTTTTGTACTCTTGGTATAGAACCTACATAATTCCATGTTATATTCCCACATACTAACAAGAGCACTCTACTACAGTATATTTTATACAGGCTTCAAGGAAAGCTCCTCTCTCTGTAATTAGATAATCTGTCTTTTCCCATGCCTCTTTTTGGTATTTCTCTCTCATATTAAATAAAAGGCGCTCCAGCAAAATCATTTGGAAAGTAACACAACATTGTTTGCCATTAATGTTTTAGAGGAAGACTGTCATGGTTAATTTTTGTTAACAGCTTTTTCCCCCCATTGTACAATAATGTTAAGATAACTTTATCAGATAATTAGAAGTGTATCAATAATACTTAAGGTGAAATTGTGACCCTGTTCATATCTATAGCAAAATCCCCAGTAACTTCAATGGTGCCAGGATTTCAACCCTTATGTCCAAATTTCATGATATAAAAGCACTAATGGGAAATGCTTCAGATAATTTACTGCAGGAGCCATTTTATTTCCATTCCATTTTCAGGGGATTATAGAAATGCCAGCAAAAATTAGCTGGGACATCTTAAAACCTGTTTAGCTACTTGAATGGTAATAAAAAAAACCCAGGTTAGATATAAAGATACTTTTTGTACACACACGACATTTACTCACAATTACATTTCACAATTTGTCTATCTGAAATTTGGACATATAAACTCTCTTTTATAGGAGAAAAAATGTTTATTTTTAAAAAGCTGCTGCACATTGATAATTAATAATTTCAACAAAGGGTTAACCCTTGTAGAATGGGGACGCTGCGCTCATATTCAGAGTTTAGTCTTTTTACCCCAGTTTACTTCTTTGGGACAAAAATTTTACTTAATACGCTAATTTGAAAGAAAAATTACTCCAAACATAATATAAAAACAAACTTGCATTCTCTGACAAGAATATTTCCAGTTCATACAGAGTTATCCTGGTTGAAGAACTGATGAAATTAGATGTCACAAGAAATTAAAAAACAAATTTTATTTACACCTTTATCATATTTAGAAGTGTTCAAATAAATCTTCTCCCTACTTTTGATTTCTAAGTGAAACTACTCATGTATTCTAGCATCTGAGCACATTGCACTTGAAATCTCAGTTTAAGTATTTTACTTCACAACAGAATTAAGGGGAAGAAAAAGGTTCTCAGCAAAAAAACTTGGATTTTGAACACAAATCTCTGTCTCAGAACTACTGAATGTAGCAAGAAAAATCATGAATGTCACATAATAAAATTTAAAATTGGGAATATTTACTTTATTTAATAATTTCAGCAATTAGCAAAAATTCACGTGGCCTCTTCATACACATGAAGACTCACATAAAACTGAATTGAAATCATAATTTTTGTGAAGACGCTTTGGTTTTGTTCCAAGAGGTGACAGAACAATTCTTTTATATAAGAAGGCAGTCAAATATGGGAACAAGCAAGCTTATTTCTACAATAAAAGTGTATTTTCAGTGTAATGTTACAAGCACAGTTATACCATTCAGATGCTATAAAAACAATGCTCTAGGAGCAGTAACTGGATTATATAGCCTTTTTTGAACTGTCTGGATTTTATGTTAATTGCAAATACAGATTCCAAAGCTCTACATATCAGCTGAATGTCTTGTGCATAATGGTAAGTGATGGTGGGAGAGTAACAGTGCACACAGAGTACATACCTATATTCTGTAGCAATTCCTGGTGTGCTCCTGCTTTTTCCTCCACTAAGCCAATCCCAATTTGCTCAGCTGGTAAACCACCACGGTTACTATTAGTGCTTGGAGCTGTGGGCACAAGCTCTGAGATTACAGGAGTGGTTACTACCGACAGTACATTCGTGGAAGGAGTGTTGCTTGATAAGCTTGGAGATACAGAAGCTGAAACAGTAGCAGCAGTGCTAACACTTAAACTCCCAGACCCAGAAGTGCTCTGTTTTAGAAGACTGGGTGCTGGAGGTGTCACAGTTCTATTGTCTAGTTCTACTGGTAATTGCTTTGTTCCCAGACTATTAGGGACTGGTATTTCTAGCCCCTGGCCTTCAACTTCTCCATCCAAAGAATGTTGTTCCTCCCCTTTTTCAAGGGAGCCTGTAACTTTTTTACATGCTTTGGTCAGCAAAAATTGACCAATTTTGTCCACTTTTCCCTTTCCCTTACCAGATGAAACTGGACTTCGCCTGTTTCCAGAAGATCCTGGACTACTTGTGAGAAGAGATGAAACCGCAGCTCCAGACTGCGTCGCTGTGACAGAGCACTGATCAGCTGATACACTAACTTGAGAACTGGATTCATCCGGGTTAAAATCCTTGACTTGTTGAACATGGGGATGTGGAGGAACATTTGAAGATGCCATTGATGGAGACGGAAGCTGAATAGGAGCTGCGAGTGGATTAAGAACCAGCGACCTGCTTGTTGGTATACTAGGGACAGGATTATTAGAGGATGTGCTAGGAGGAGCAGGCGCTGATGAAAACTTTATGTTCTGTGGTATATGTAGAGGACCAACAACTGCAACTGACTGAGGCATTAAATTAGAGTTAGAGGTCAATGGTGTTGCTGGAATTGTACTTGGCTGAGATCCTTTCATAACTTGAATGATTGAAGATGAGTTTATAAAAACTGGTGTAATGAACTGAGGCCCGGAATTAGACTGAACTGCTGACTGTCCCTCAGAAACCATAACTTTGTTACCTACATTGGGCATTGTGACAACAGTAGACACTAAGGTAGGCTGTAAATGAGATGGCAATGGTGTTGATGTGTTAGCAGAAGATGTAATGGGGTTTGAAGTTACAAAAACTGTTATCTGATTGGGTGGCAAAGCAGTGGAAAGAGAGGAGGAGCTAACAGGTCTTTGTATCACAGGAGGAACATTCTGTGGAACATTTAAATTCATCTCTCCTAGTTCTTGGTGCACTTGAGTTGAACAGGCTTCATTATTCTGAGGCAAGCTTAAGGAACTAGAAGATTTTTTGCTTGAAGAGGAATCCTGTAGCGGAGAAATGACAGCTATCTTCTTTAACTCCTCCCCAGAGGTTACTATTGGTGGTACTTCAAGACTGGTGAGCCCAGAGGGCTTAATAGTTACATTCGGAGCTCCAGAATTATCAAGAAGTTGACTTAAGGAAGCTGATGCCTCTCTCAGAGCTTGTGATACTATAGTCTTATTTTCCTCCAAGCTGGGAAGCTTGTTGGTATCTAAAGATTGCCCATCTTTTTTTGGTTGTTCTTCAGGTACCAACATTTTGATTTCTTGGTTGGGAATGCCTTTTAGTTCAATATTAGGCTTGTCTTTGTTACTGTGGACAACCTGTATACTCTGGCACTCACTGTCTTGAGAAACATTAAGGCTCTCTTTGCTATCCTCAGGAATACCAGTCATAACAGTTACAGACATTGCAGGATTCTGAGTATTCAGCATGTTATTGTTGGGAAAACTTGTCGTCACAGGTGTTGGCAAAGAAGTTGGACCAACTACCATGTTTCTTTGTAATTCCATGTTCTGCAAAAGTGATGGGTTCTGCTGAGTTGGCATTGCTAATTTAGCTGCTTTTGAATTTTGTCTGCCAGGACTTGGTGTGGTTTTCCTACTAGATCCAGGACTGGACCTTCTGCTATTGCTTGGACTTGCTCGCTTTGTTCCTCCAGTGTTGGCTTGCTTTCCTGAATTGACAACAACAGTATCCAGCTTGTGTGACTGTGGAGTAGCAAAACCAGACTGATTGTTAATTGTGAGATTTGATGGCGCTTGTCCAATGGCCTTCAACGTAGTTGGATTAAGACCCTGCTGATCAAAACCTCTATTAAGATTAGGCCTAGGAGGCAATGGAATATTAATTTGGGGAGGAAAGAGACCCGCGATAGACGCATTAAGTCTCTCTGGAGATAAGCTTATTTCTGAAGGTTCTGTGCTTGGTGGACGGTTATTAGGCGTCTGAGGATAGTATGGTCTTGGGCTTGCTCTGTTCGGGGTTTTAGGCCTTGAAGTTTGAGATGGGGTGGCAACATTGGGGAAATGGTGAGAGAGAGAGCCAGGCAGAGAATTAGATTGTTGTTGAGGACTTGCACCTTGGGAAGTCGAAAGTGGAGAAGGTCCAGGTTTTGGCCCCGTCATCATTAACTGGCTTTGTGAAACTACTAAATGAGAGGTCATGTTATTTTGAGCCCCTGATGGCAGCGGCCCTTCAGCTCCAGTTCCTTCTGGGAGAGAGGGTACAGATGAAACCTCTCCCAGTGGTGAACTGGAAGGATTCTGTACATTATCCTGGTAAACCATCTTCCTTGCACTATTCCCCAGAGGAGGATTGCCTGGCAAAGAAATTCTTTGCTTATCAGGAGACGGAGGTACTGACCCAGGACCCTGCAGACTAACCATTACGGACATGTTCCCACTCTGCTGAACTGGCATTCTTTGAGGCTCTTGACTTAAAGGGCCTCTGGGTGGGTGAACACCATGTGGCACAGGAAGCCTGGCTGATTTAGGGTCCTGTTGCATCATAAGCATCATCATCATTTGTTGCTGAGTCTGTGGCTGTGCCTGGGGCGGTGGTGGTTGCGGCTGTTGCTGCTGCGGTTGCTGCTGCGGTGCATGCTGCATGAGTTGAGGAGGCATCTGCTGGAGAGGCCTTTGTTCAACTGGCTGAGAAGGATAACCTAAAAACAGACATAAGAAAAACTAAGAAAAAGAATTTGTATGACTAGCTCCAACAGATCAATAATGTTCCTTCTGTATCAGTGTGACACGAAAGGGTTCACTTTGATTAATATCTACAAGTTGTATATGCCCTCCTGGGTTACAGCCCCCAAGGACAAGAGCCATTTCACTGAGACAAAAAATTTAACACAAACAAAAAGAAAAAAACCACATGGCATTATCAGTGCCTTAAAAAGGGGCTTATAGATAAAGCCATCATTTAACGAACAGCTGACTTCCAGATCCTTGAATTGCAGGAGGCATGTAATTGTATTACATCAATCAGTGGCTATCATTCTGGATCTACTTCATCTGAAGAACAAGTTTCTGCAGTGGCTTTTATAGCTATGTTTTCACTTACAAGGGCAGAGATGAACGTTGCCTATATTCACCTATGTGTTTGAAATGGGAAAAAAATTAACAGCAACTGTGGGACTCTGAAGAGCAAACTCGTGACTGAAATTTCACAGCTTCAGGGGTACACTGCAAAATCCTGAACCATGTCACACAGACAAACAGCAAATACCGTCCTAGCAGCTGAAATGCCCTCTACCTGAAGAATCTATCCTGTATAAGTAGGAAGGATAAATCTAACTAGGTGTTCCACTTGTACTTCTAATCTCTCCATAGCACGAGTTAAGAAACAACATTTTTAAAGTATCATTTTGATATACTGCAGGCCCCAACATTTAATTCAATAGGGCACTCTAGGTATAATGCAGAGCAGAATTTGGCCTTAAGTGTCTATTCAACTACAGTTTCAAGCTTTAACTAAACCAAAACATTTATACAACAAGCACCAATTATTTGCTAATGCCTGATGTCAGTTAAACAATATATGCCCACATATAATATTCCCATAGTCAAAAAATACCATACATCATATTTGTTACTACAGTCAAATAATCATGTTAAGAACTTATCACCTGGTGGTCGGTTTGTGAAATCTGAAAGTTTGGGGCCAGTGTTATCTAAATTTATTCCTTGCTCTCCGGGCAATGGAGGCTGATCAGTCTCCTCCAGGCCAGCTGGACGTGTTTCCGAAGAACTTAAAATAGAAATAATAATTAATGAACATTCAGCAATTCCAGAGCCAGTGCCAAAATGTGTTCAAATTTTGCTTGAATTATTTAGTATTGAGTAATAAATAATGTTTAGAATTTATGCAGTACTGTTCATTTATAGACCTCAAAGTGCTTTGTTTATGTGGGTAAGCATACCCATTTCACAGATAGGTAGACACACACACAGCTTAAATGAAAGCTCAAAGTTAAAATTAAAGACATGAGAATGGGCCTAGTGCCCACAGAGATGTATGTACTCAGAAATGCTTGTGAAAAAGAAATTTAAAATGCAAAACAAAACAAAACAGATTCTCAGTCCAGGTATTGAAAAGAGAACAGGGAAGATACATTTTGCATGCACAAGTGAGATCACTTCAGCAAAACAGGGGTGCTGGTACAGTGATAAAGAGGTTCCCCACCCACCCTTCCAAAAATCTGAGCTGGAATTGAGTGTCAGAAGAATCCATGCCCTTCCTCAGCAACTAACCTTCTATACTGACCTCTTAAGATTGCAGGTCAAACATTTCTCTTAGAATAAATCTTCATTCAAGTGCTCTGCTGCTCACACATGAACCCACCACCCTCACAACTGCATGATGGATAAAGTATTTCTTTAATGTCACAGCTAGGCATTTTCATAACTCTAAAATGGTTTCAGTACACATACCAATAAATATGATAATTTTTGGCCACTGAATTAATACAAGTGTAATTTCCAAAGAAAAAGGAGACATGAAAACCTTTTTAAGAACTATCTTTTTTTTTTCCTGTGTTTGTATAGCACAGACACCATAGGGTCCTGGTACATGATGAAGTTCCTTATGTTATAAATAAATTAGGTGCTGATCACACTAGTTCTGTTTTTAGTCAAAGTTTGCTACTCTAATTTCTTCCCTATGGCTTGCACGGAAACTGCTCTGTAACTTTTAAAGAAAAACTCTCTGCAGAGAAAGACTTCTTGTTCCTCATGCATAAGGAGTTGATAAAAGCCAAGTAATTTAAGTGTAAAAAATTTTAGGCAATCTCTGAAAGGATTGATTTCAAGACAAACAAAGCATAAAGCATCTCTAAGTAGTACCAAGTAGCTAGATAGAGGGGAGGGACTGAAAGGGAGAACAAACCTGTTTTAAGTATCAGAGTAAGATTAGGCAAAAGTTTGGAATAAAAAGGAGTACAGTAACATCCTAATACAGCCATACTCTTTCAATACTATTGACTGCTCAATACTAAGCCACACAACATTTGGAATCAAAATGCTATGCTGTATAAAGGCTATAAAATCATTCTTTGTAAAAGCCAGGCAATAATATCAAAGCACTACTACGGAAAATTCAAGTACAGTAGTAAAACAAATCTAATGCTAGTAAAATCATTGCTACAGCTTAACACAAACAAGATGCAATTAGAAACCCCCTCTACCCTTCCCCCATTTAGAAGGCTATCAAGAGAACAAATAGCTTTATGTGGCATTGTAAACCCAGAGGAAAGTTTTACAAATCCATATATTGATGTCTTCTGGGCTCATAATGAAGCCGGGTGACCATCAAGAAGGCAACTGATGAAAACAAAATACTAATCTTGGCTTTCTTTAAAGCAATTTTAATTATTAACAACATGACTTTTCAGAAAGCAGATGTCATTCTTTTGTTCTCTTCTGAGTTCTTTTGTTGTTACTGTGGGAAACAAGATAAGCAACTAAAGCTTCTGTTATTTTAAATTGCCATTTGCTGTACAGCTGCAGTGGTGGCTGAAGTGATACCAACAAATTCCTCTCCTATAGTGAGTAATTAGCTACTGTTTGAAAAATACTTGGAAATCTTTGGATGGCAGGCGCTGGATAAAAGTGAAACATTCTGATAAAATGGAAAATTATTTGCAACAAATAAATCGAATCCTTTTAAGGAATGACTTTGTATTAACTGAAAGTATGACGCTTTTGACTCAATGCAGAAAGATTCAGACATTTCACAAGATTGTTAAAATTCTGATACTGGAATATGGTACCATATCTGGTGCATTTAATTTCACTATTTGCCACCTTTGCTGTAACCCTTCTATTGCTGTGGTTCTCAAAAATTAGTTTTATGAAAAGCACACCAGGATTGTGAGATACTGTACAAACAACACTCATACACAAAGATACATTACAAGGTCAAGAACTCAGTAGTTAGGAAATGCCAAAAATAAGGGTTGCCTGTGCAGCCTTGATTTCTCCTCCTTGTGCATATACATTATGATGTAGCCTTAAATTACATGATCACATACTATTCTTTCCACAGGACCCCTGCCTTATTCGTTGTCCATGATGAACCTGTTCTGGGGATGAATTAGGGTTGTATAGTGAAAGACTGTCGTCTGTAGGACCCCTGCTTCATTTGTTAATGAAGATGAAAAGCATGTAATGAACAAAGCAGAGAACTGTAGGAAAAGAAAGGATGATCTCATGGGTAAGGCAGTTAATGCTGCCTTGGAGAAGTTGATTCTATCCCTGCCTCTGCCACAGAATTCCTACATGGTGCTGGGCAACTCACTTGAACCAAAAATTTTCCAGAGATGATTACTAACTGGATGTTCCTAATTTTCTGGGCGCCTGATGAGAGACTCTGGAGCCTAATTTGCAGAAGTGCTGAGCACTCATAGCCACAATTGAAGTCAATGGGAACTGTGCTTGGAACATATAAAATGCTTTATCGTGCCCTATACTTGAAAAATTCATGTCCTTCAGGGTCTCAAATTGAGCATCCAAAATTAGTGGGAACTTTTGACTGTAATCAAATTGTGCCTCAGCTCCCCATCTATAAAAAGGCAATAAAAATCTCATCTCAAAGGAGTGTTGTAAAAATAAATTCAAAATTCATGTTTGTGAAGCACTTGGGTACTGTAATGATGGGAACGACAGAAAATGGCATGAGGAAATTGACAGTTCTGTCTTCAGAGAAGGGTTTGGATAGTGTGGAGCAAGACAGTCCTAGAGCCACATATTGGACAACGAGGAGAAAACAAAGTATTGAATAGCTGCTCATTAACTGAGCATCGTGCATTCTGTGCAAGGCAGGGCACTTGTGGGAAAAAAAATAGTGTGAGATCATGTCATTAAGAACTGTATCATAATGCATATGCACAATGGGGACAAATTAAAGTTTCACAGGCAACCTTAATTCTGGCATTTGTTAACTTCTGAGTGCTTGACTTCACAATCTTAATATTCTCTTAATGTAGTTGGAGTGTGTGTAATTTCCTACGTTTTTAAAAAGCAAATGGAAAAATCAGGAATTCCATCATGTGACATCATACTGACAGCTACATGGGTCAAAAGCTAGGTTGAAACCCTCAGATCCACCACACTGACCTTTGGCACTTGAACTAACAGAATTAACTGATAACAGTAGTAGATCATCATCCTGCCCTGGTCTGTGTAGAGGACATTTTGCCAGTCGGTTTGACAGGCATTTGGTGACAGCAGAGGAAGGGTCAGATACAGGATCTTGGGCTCTGCGTCAGGCTCTGGAGGGGGATGGCCTCGTGTGCACAGACACTTCTGTCCATTCCTCCCAAAAATGCCCTGTCCCCTCCAACCTGTTTTTGTCTCTTCTCCCTCTAGCTCTTCATCCCAGCCCCATTCCTCTCGCCTTCCCAATCCCAATCTCCACCCCTCAGACTTGTCATCCCAATCCCAGTCTCCTAGCCCAGCCCCTTCCAGCTTCCCATTTCGCCGTCAGCCTCCACTCCCAGTTCCCTCTCTACCCCCCATAGATCCACCTCTTGCCTCTATGCATTTGAATCAGGTAGCTTCCTCCTCTATACTGCCTGGGTCTAATAGTAGGGCCATGAAGAGCACCGAAGAAACAAGTCTCCCTGCTCTAACTTCAGGTGTCCAGACCTGGCATAGCCTGCAGCATTCCTGAGCTGCAATTGCAGGGAAAGTCCTACTAAGTCCCAGGCTGAAGTATGCCCAGTGAGCACAGAATCTTTGGAGACTTTAGCTGCTAAAATCTAAGAAGTCTCTACTGAGCACGTGCAACCATCATTTTTCAAGGCTTGTAACTTGGCCAAATTTGGGCAGATATCCATGAGAACAGCAAAAGATGTATTTCCTGACACAAATACAATCCATGTAAATTTCAAGCCCCTGCTCCAAGCCATGGGAGCACTAGACTTTTTCAAAGAAAAGATTGCTAGAGTATTTATATTTTTAACCATGAGCAAAAGAATATATTTTTCTTTAGCTTTGTTCTTGGAAATGGCTGAGCCATTTTGACTGAAGTTGTCCAAAACATTTCACACTTAGACACATAGCATGGAAAGTTTGCCAAATGGTAACCATTTAGGCTTAAAGTTATATACAACTTAAAAGAGGGTCTTCAAATGGAATACGTTGAGAAACCTAAACAATAGGCTGTCCTATCAACCCTACCTATTACATGCAGCCAACCAAATTTTTAAAAGATTTGTTCAGTTACAATCTTTTATTGCCATAAATAAGGGGTTTATTGATGAATGAAGCTTAAGTTCTATGATCTCTGTTCCACTGTAAGGGAAAAAGACATCAATTCTGAATAGTTCTGAGATAGTGGTGGCTTGGGATCATTATTTTAGGTGAGGCACTGGAACCCTGAACAGATGCATACATGCTAATTAGGAGCACTTCTGAAAGGGCCCCTCAACCCCTCTCACTGTGGTTGTCATGCTATTTAAGTATGGATGCTCCCTCCAAAGTCCTGCAGAGCTTCTGTTGCTGTTTTAGAATAAGTACACTTTCAAGTCCCCTGAACAGCTGGGGGCACTAACACTGCAGTCTCAAAGAGGCCCTTCAACAGAAAGATGTCAATGTTATGGTATTTATTTAACAGCTGTAAGTCATGCACATAAACTACAAAAATAAATTTGCCATAATTCCAGTTAAGTCCCTTTTTTTTCTCTCCCTGAATGATAGTTCTGCCATTGCAGCTCTGCCTCATTGCTTTATCATTTAAACATCTTTCTACAAAAATATTTTTGCTGCAGCATGCAAAATTCTAGACTACATACACACACTCTCCTCCCCCCGCGCCGCACGTTGAGGGTGTCTTGATGAAAAATGAGAGAATGTTAAACTTACTTAGTTTGTTCTACTTGCTGATTATTTTTCTTCTTCCTTGGAGGCTTTTTCTTTTTGGGTTTATTGGCATTCTGGTTGTTCTGTTTGTTGTTCACACCAAAGTGCCCTGCAGATATATCACTTTGTAGCAAGTTTACCAACAATGGACTTGTTAAAGTGACATCTTTATTGACAGGAAAACCAGGATTTTGTCCACAGGAAATCTGATTCCCATTTGGTGGTCCACTAAAAGAGGCATTGAAAGGCAACCCATGTCCAGCAAAATGACTCCCCGAATTATTGTTGTTTCCTTGCATTGCCTGCAAGTGGGAAGACACCATATTTGGCTGCTGTATGGGAACTTCAGGTAACATCTGTGTCAAGTTTACATCACTGTTTGCTGTAGTAGCGGAGTCCCCATGTTGCTGAGACATGTGGGGACCAGGTCCTGTCGGTCTTAAAACCTGTCCTTGAATTCCCATAACCTGAGAAGGATTGCCATTTACAGGGCCTTGTTGTGCCATCATCTGCCCAGTGAACTGCACGTTTCCTTGCATATTTGGGGTTGGTCCTCGCATTATTTGAGCTGGCCCCGTCATAACATTAGACTGGTTTTGAGTATTAAATGGTTGTTTATTACCTTGCATCTGATTGGTCATCATCTGTTCCATCATTGAGTTTTGCTGTAGCAAGACCTGGCCTTGAGGTCCCATCATTTGATTATGTGTTGCCATCATCTGTTGGCCCTGCTGAGGAATCATTTGCTTGGGTGGAGTCATCCTTTGTGGTGAAGGACCAAGATTTTGGTTTTGGGGTGTTACCATCATTTGACCTTGTGGCATAAGCTGGGCTCGAGAAAGAATCATCTGGTTTTGTGGGTTTAGAGATCCTTGCGCCTGAATGTTCACCATCTGTGCTTGGGAGGATACGATTTGCTGATGCATTCCCATCAGCTGAGACTGTGGTCCTTGCTGAGGCTGTCCTTGCATGTTGCACATATTAACTTGTGGAACTCCACCAGCACCAGCCTGCTGGCTGTTTATATTTCCATGAAGTCCCATTAAACTGGTCTGCATCATATTTGGTGGGCCATGTGGCACCTGCATCTGATTTTGAGGAGGGCCAGATCCTGGGCCACCTTTGCAAAATATGAAAATTTAAAGTTAAAACATTAAAAATTGCACTAGCATTAAACACGCCAACTAGTAACTTAGTTAAAAGAGAAATAAAACCCAATTTAGTTAAGTTATCATTTATGTTACCAGTGAATTGGAATATTTGTTAACACAAGTCACAATTCTCTGCCACAACATTTGACACTATGTCCAATAGTCATATGGAAGTAAAAAGGGCTAGAACTTAATTCAATTCACTAAAAGTGTGTTTAGTCCCAGATAAACAATAGCTTCAAGATTTGAAGTTATCCCATCATACGTTTCATAGTAAAGACAGCAATAAACAAGGAATACTGACAAGATGACATTTTCAGGGCTTGCAGAACTGAGAAGAAAAGTCAGCCCAGTGGACTATGTTTGGCAAATGATTGAAGCATTAAAAAGGGATACTGCCTGTACTCCTAAGAGACAAAAATGTGATAATCTCTAAACCAGAGTAGCATTAAAAGTTTATTGGAAGATGTAAAGTTTTACTAAAGACTATACAGGATTATATTTCTTCTAAGACAAAGGCCTGGTCTACATTTACCTTCTGGATTCGGCAGCAGTCGACGGGAGATACACAAGTGACATAAAACTCTTGCGTACCTCCTGTTGACTTTGCTGTGTCTGTTCCGCACGCCGTCCACACTGTGTTATGCCACTTATGAGGGTGGTTTTCCTTACGGGTCTACACAGACTGCTTAGTCGATTCAGAGACATCGATCTGACGGCAGCAAATTTGCCACCGTCAATATAGACCCAGCCAAAGATACTATATGTTGTTTTAAACTATACTCGAGATTCTTCTGGTGGGGAAGACATTCCTGTTGGATCTTCTCTTTACTATTTCTATCCTCAAAGGCCCAGTGTTGAGGCACAATCTTCTTTTCAGACAAAAGAGGCTGGATGCAGTTAGCACCACTGCTCTGAGCAATGGCAGATGGGGTTGTTTGAAAATGCTTCCTGTCACCCTGGAAGCTCCGCATGCTGCCTCTGCAGTATTCCCAGTCCCAGCTAGCAGAAGTTGTATAAAATTGGCAAGAGAAGAACATTTTTGCTGTACAAAGCTGCTTATGTTACAGGAGTAAAAGTTAAAGAATAATTAAGACAAGTAAACAAATGTTGAGGAATACAAGAGAAAATGCACTTGACGCAGACCTGTATGTTGCACATTTTGACTTGTTTGTAGCTGAGGGGCTCCACTGTTCACAGGTGTACCAGGAGCTGTCGAAGGCACCTGACTTTGCATAAAGTTTTGATTAGCCTGCCCTCCAGGGAAGCCAGGTGGGAGGCGCTTGGGCATTCCTTAATACAAAATAATTATTTATTAGTCAAAGGTTATTTCTGTAACTTGGTTACACTAGCGCAGATTGACAAGAGTAGCTTTTCCCAACATGTTAGTAAGGGCAGGTGGCAACAAACAGGAACCAATCAAAATCAAAGTCTTCAAGCAGCCTAGTTCTTTGCCCATGATCAGTTTAGGAATTTCCAAAAAGGCATTTTAACTTAGATAAAACTTAGAACTACAGCAACTTTGATTTACTGAAAAAAAGATGTTTGTACTAGTATGCCTATAAGCTTGAGCACAGAGTTGATAACAGCTATCTGCTTTAACAAACCTGGTTAAGAATCTAATGTGTCGTGAATCAAGTTGTGATTACACACATTGTTTTCTAAATACACTGTTATTCATTCACAAAGGACAGGATTTTTTTTAAAAACTGAAAACAGAATGTATGATGCTTTATAGTACTCTAATCTCCTTATTTTTTGTTGGGTCTTCTCCTTTCTAAACATGCCCGCTGTACAGTCAACATACACGCGAAGTGCGTGGCAATTTCTTGTGCTCTTTAATATTGATTATGAACTCCTTGGGATGGAAACCGTCTTTGTCTATAAAGCACCATGCACACTCCTTTTGTCACTATTTGTGTGTTGGGGTGGGGTTTATTTTTAAATTCAACTTCTAGTCTCAGAAGAAGAAAATGTAATTTAGCCATCACTGCTCTCCATTTATCCCTATATGTATCAAAATAAGCACAATCTAATAAAAAGATTCAGGAATAGATTTAACTCAGATGTTGATAATTGCTTAGTCTTTCATCTCCCTATCAAACAAATTATTTGAACAGTTTTTTCTCAGACTGATCAGGCTACATATATCTTCTTTCATACCACACACACAAAATAAATACGTCTCCTTTATTTACAGAGAATAGCCTTATTTTTCAGATTGGTAACTCTGGGAGGTTACGCATACCCTTTGAACTACGGAAACTAGTGAGTTTTACTAATTGTAGTCATGCTTTAACCCCAGTGGAAGGGATAATGAAGTGTTGTGCTGCTCCTGAAGCAACCTAGGAGGGCAACTACAACTCAGCAAATCACAGTCTTCTTCCTGGTTCCCCTGCTACTGCAAGAGGGAGTACCTGTGCTGAGTTCAAGGCTCTGCCTAGTCCCTGCCCCACCTGTGTGACAGGTGGTGTAAATGGCTCTAAAGAGCCCATTTCCTCCTCCTGCACATCCTGTGATGTGGGTAGCTGGCACACATGGGCATAAGGAAGGGCCTTGCATCCTCTTAGGTCTCTGTACCATTGAGCTAGAAAGCCACAATTTGACACTCCAGCCCCACTGGGTTCCTTGCAAATTAACAGCATTCTAGATAGTTAAATAAATCACTTGCACATATGTAAATTATAGGCCAACCATTAACATTTCATGACATCAAGGTTACCAGTAAAGTCTTAGACCCAAATGCAAATCTTGAACATACATGCTTTCAATTAACCTGTGGAAGGACTGTCAACTCATAACTGTTTAGCAGGAGTTGAATTCAATTATCCAGAACTCAGAAAAAAAAAACCACTGAAAAGTCAAATGTTAAATAATTTTGCTATATATTAAATCCAATCTAAAATTGTTCCTATGCTAAATTAAGTAAACATTAGATAAAATGATGAAATATGTGCATATATTTGAATTTATAAGCAATACAGATGTGTATTGTGCATTGTAAACAAAGATAGATCCCTAACCACCCTCCCTGATGTGCTTAAAAGTTTAATTCAGACATAATACAGCAATGGATAACTATGAGAAAAGGGTGGGAGATAAGAGACAAAATTCTCAGCAGTGAAATCGATAGAGCTAGGTCAATCTAAACCAGGCAAGGAGATAGTAACCCATATCCTGACTGTGGACGGCAAAAAGGTCTAGAAATAAGATCAAATTACATACCTATATTGCTAGTTTGTTTTGCCTTTATGCGAGATGTTTAAATAGTTATTAGAAAGAATAGGATTTTATGTTTTTATTAAGTTAACATATTAAGAATGGAGGGGAATTAAAGGACAAGATTATAGGGGTAGAGGTCAATGTTAGACTACTTATCTGGAAGTAGTGAATCCTGAGGAGGCATGTGAAAGGGGGAAGAGAGGTGAGGAAAGAGAAAGAGACCACACTGTGTATAGGGTCACAGAGGCTATTCCAGATAAAAGGGGGTCTGGCATCAAAAGTGGTAAAGAATTGCCTGTGGGTGATGGAGATGAGGGAAGTTACAAGACATAGGCCTATGAACAAAAGCATGAAAAATTTGAATCTGACACAGAAGCAAATTAGACGCAAAGTGCAAGGACTAAAGGGATGAGAGATCTGGTTGGATCAATAGGCATGGAAAAACTTATTGGATAGACTTGAGATGCATGATATGAGAACCTGGGAAGCCAGAGTAGATGATGCATTAGACAAGGAAAGAGATGACTAGAGTATGGACGAAAGTTTTAGCAGTGGCAATAGAATTAGATGTTTTTGGAAATGAAAACAGCAGGATTTAGCAACAACCTGAATGTTGAGGGAAATGGATATGATTAATTAAATGCTGCCATTCAGGGAAATGCTGAAGAAATGTTCAGAGAAAGTACAAGATCCAGTCTAGTACAGAACTATAAAAGCCTAAAGAAAGGAGACTGTTGAAGGCAACAGACAAGTGGGAGAAGACAAGAACGGACAAAAGGCCTTTGAGATTTAGCCAAAATCCAGTCCTTACTAAACTTAGTTAAAGCAGTCTCTGGAGCGATGGAGTGGAAGCAGAGGATCAAGAAGAAAGAAAGTGGAGAAAACGGAGGCAGCATGAGTAGATAAAAGAGAAGGAAGGATATAGTGGGGCAGAAGGAAAGACAAGTGAGGTCAAAGGAAGTTTAAATTTTAGAAGTGAGAATACAGTAGCATAGCTGGAAGGTAGAGAGAAAAGAGTCAAATGTGAGGAAGGGGATGACAGGGAGCAAGAGAAGTGAGTAGAGAGTCAAGGTTTGGAACAGTTTGGAAGGGGACAGCTGAGACAAGTTTGTACTTATTCAATAAATAGAGTTTTTAAGTACTATTTTTTAAAGTCACTGTCTGATAAGTTCTAGCAGTCGTTTTATAATGAAAGTTTTATTTTTGATGACACAGAGGACTGATTTTCTTACCTCCTAAGCCAGGATGTATACCTTGTGGACCTTGATTTTGCTGCTGCATCACCATGAAGTTAGGGGGTACATTCCCCTGTTGCACCATAGGATTACGACCAGGAGAACTGACAGTTTGTTGAAATCCCTGGGGAAGTGTGTTATTCTGAGGCGGCCTTGGTCCCATCTGCTGCTGTGTTTGGTTAACTGTTGGAGAAGATGCAGGAGATCCCTGCTGGAAGGAAGAGGGAGAGGAAGCAGGAGATTTGTTGGTCAGGTGCGGTTGCTGTAGTGGTGTAGGAACCCGTGAGGGCCCTCCCTGAATATTCTTCATCTGAGGAGCAGTAAATTGACCAGGGTTATTCATCTGAGAAAAGTTTGGGTGAGCCTGAGAGGCCTGCTGGCTTCCAAAAGGATATGGAGGTGGAGGATGGGAGGGAGTCTGGACTGTTGCTAAAGATGGCCTTGCTTGGAGTTGTTGCTGCATTTGTCCAGGCAATGGGGCCTTTTTCCATCCCTGGTTTACTGCCAATGTACCCATTGTTCCTTGGCTTGGAGGAGGCTGAAGTGCGCCTGAAGGCAGCTGGTTCCAACCAGGAGGAACTGGAACCTGAGCTGGGGTGGTAAATGAAGGTCGAATACCCTGTTGTGGCTGCTGATGTTGCTGAGGGGGACGTGGCTGCAGTTGTGGCTGTTGCTGAAGTTGTTGAAAGCTGGCTGGGTTCATTTGTCTGTTTACAGGAACTGACTGCATTGAATGGATCTGAGGCGCTGAAGAGACAGAGGGATGATTTTGCTGTTGGATAGCTAGTCCAGACAAGAGTGGATCTATTGAGTCTATTAAAACAGGAAACAAATGTGACAATAAATAATATACTTTAGCCAAAGACACAAAACAAGAAAGAGTAAGATGCTTGCTTGAATTTGCATTCTTCTCAGAACTTGAGATCTGACAAAAATTCACTCACCAACATTCCAATTTCTCCAATGTATACAATAAGTACTACGCTAAAAGAAGCCAGAATTTCTCAGAACCTTAAGAATCCAAGTCATAAGTATTGTGAAAGCTACAAATACTATACTATAATGTCCAAGAAGCTGTTCCTATGGATAAAGGTAAGCCTTTTATACATTTACAGAGATCAAAAAACCTCTCAACTCTGAAGGGAAGATGGAAGAACAAGAAATTATGATGATAGCATAATTAGCTAACATTTCCAGAGAAGCAGTTTCTGTAAAGAAAAATGATGTTTTGCTTTTGTATTGTGCCTTACAACAAAAGGATTTTAGAAGCACTTTACCAAACTGGGCAAGAATAATCACTATTTTATAAAGGGGCAAATCACTTAACCTTTCTGTACCTTGATAGTTCTCAACTTACGCAACTTGCAGTGGCAAATTGGGCAGAGAAATCAGGCCTTCAACTTCCAGTTGTCTTCACCTGAAAAATTTGACTTCCCAAAGAGGCGTACTTGAGTCTCACTTTACGGCTGCCTCAAGCTACAAGTCTTTTTCCTAGTCCTACCTCCCATAGTATTCATGATTGTTCCTTTTATTATATCTGACGAAGTGGGTTTCTGCCCACAAAAGCTTATGCCCAAATAAATGTGTTAGTTTTTAAGGTGTCACAGAACTTTCGTTATTCTATTATAGATTCATATATGCCTATATCAGAACATAGGCTCCTGGGCGTGGGGAGCCTATTGTGTGAAGTGCCATGCATACCAATGGCAGTCTATAAAGTAACAATTCTAATGCAGAAGGTCAAGGAAGGGGAAATGTTAGTAGGAGTTGCACCTCTTGGGATGGGGGCAGGAATCTGGCCACTTATTTAGGTGCCTAAGTATCTTCTTTGGATGGAAACAAAACTGAAAATACATTAGATGTTTCCAAACACAACACCAAGGCGTGTACAGTCTAAAAAGACAAAGGCAGACAGATCCACATCACAAAAAATGCCATCACCCTAGCTGGTAGCCTCAGTAATGAGACCAACAGTATGCCAATGCAAATCAAAAACAAAAAACAAAAACACTCCACCAAAAACAAAACACCACAGCAGCAAGTGTCTACATTTGGATTTGCAGGGCTCATACTACAGTGTTAAAAATAGCCGTACAGGTGTTCCCACTTGAGCTCCGAGGAGGGTGGGTCTCAGAGTCCAAGCAGGAACCATCAACATGGCTATTTTTAGCATTGCAGCAAAAGCTCAAGTCTGTATACCCGGGCTCTGAGAGACACTGCTGAGGGTGTGTTTTTGCAGTGTAGACATATGCTAAGAATTGACAGTACACAAAAACTATGTTATTCTTTGATCTTGAGAAGGAATCCCACCAGGCACAGAGGAGGAACAGCAGTGAGGGGAACTTTTCCTTACCCGATAAAATATTTTTAGTTCTATCTGTACTACAGTGAGAAAATAGCCCTCAAGTTTTTTGTTACCAAGGGTTTTTCTAATAGTATAAAACTGTTAGAAGAAACCTTTCCTGGTAACAACAATACTGTCTTTCAATTAAGAAATCGTTCAAGGAAGGGTGCCTGTTAGAAAAGTAGGGGACTGCCTTGAACCAAGTTTTAGTGATATCCTTCAGAGTGTATTCATGTGTCTGTATGTTGAAGAAAAAAGGATTCAGAAGTACTCTGCAGTAAAAAACAGTCAATAGCAATAGTTGTATGCAGTGTTGTTGTAATCTCTTTTATTGGACCAACTTCTGTTGGAGAGAGAGACAGGCTTGTGAGCTTACAGAGCGCTGAAAAACAGCTTTTTAAGCAGTGTAACCTCGAAAGCTTGACTCTCTAGCCAAAAGATGATCCAGTAAAAGATATTACCTCACCCACCTTGTCTCTCTAACAGCAGGAGTGACAGATCAATGCTGTACTGTACATGTTCTTTTTTACCTGACTGTGCAGCAGGTCGAGGTGTCCTGGGCTGCAGCTCTGCATTAGCTCCACTTGCCATCATAGAAGAGGAAACGCTTCCACTCTGGGACATCATGACAGCTGCAGGATTGTTCATTCTTATTAACCCTAAACAATTAAAAATCATTATTTGCTAGATCTTAGATGTAGTTGATCACATTACTGTATCTACAATACAGAACACTGGTTTCAAAAGGAAAAAGTTAGAATAGCATTATTAATTTTTAATAAAAAAACATTTATTTAAAGAAAGAATTCTTCCACAAGAAAAGACCCAAATTAAACTTACTTAAGGAAAACTCCATTCATTCTGCTCAGCCTATCAGTCTGAAAGTTTGCATAGTAAGAAAATTCTAATTAGGAGTAAAAGGAGGTATTTATATGAAAAATACTTTGAAATACTACTGGAATTTCTGAACCTACCATGGTAGCATCTACTGTGCTAAAAAAGGGATATCTGACTCAATGTCAACATGAAAGCTTCACATGAGAAACTGAACAAGATGCTTAGCTACCAGTGTGAGGAGCGAAATACAAACAGAGTAGATGAACTAATATTTCTCTAGGATGGAAACTTAACAGGCATAAACTTTTGATTAATTTTTAAGTGCTTTATGACTGTTAAGCCAATATTTCACTGTGATGTAAATTTAGTCCCATACGTGTGGTTTCCATGTTGACATTAGGCTGTTTATCACTTTTTCCAGCAACATGGTCACCTCCTTTAATGTGTTTAGAAATACCAAAAGGGCATTCAAAGCATGTTTTCATACTTATATATCTGTAAATAAAACCAAACATTTAAATGTAAATAAAACATTCAAGTTTAACTTCTTGCTTTGGTACAGCATCAATAGAAAAAAAAAATCAGTGTCACCCTAAGTCTTACAGTGATGGAATTATTAACCAGCAAAGATAGATATATAGTCCTCCTCTTATTTCTGGTGAGAAGCATTTGTTACCTGACAAACTTCAGATTCTAAGATAAACAAAACAGACACCTTTATTCTAAATGTATTCATTATTTTATCTCTTAAAAGAAAAATCAGTTTTAATTGAAGTAATAATTTTAACTCAGACCACCTTTGAAAACTTTGCAGCTGATTTTTTGGCAATGTTTAGTCAAATAATGTATTATGAATGTTACACATTCAAAAAGCTGCACAAACTTTATCAAAATACACCTTAAGAAGTATTCATGTGTTTTCTTTATGTGATAGATGAAATGCAAACAAGGTAACGTGATTTGCTTAAGGCCACATTCCAAATCAGTGGTAATAACCAGCATTAGAACTCAGGACCTGAGGGATTACAATGTCTAATTTCATTCCTCCAGACTATCTGGATTCCTCACTGGAAAAAACAAAACAAAACCAGGAAATATTTTAAAATCAGAATATGTTAATTCAAAGGGATTTCTTTCCGGAAGTCTTCTAGCCTATTCAACCTCTTTGAAGAATGGATTTGCAGTGGAAATGGTACATTCTTCATTTTTCCCTCGCACAAGGAAGAAAAGGGACCACAAGAACCACTGGCAGACCCCATGCCCCGCAAAGAAAAGCAAAAAAGTCACACGGTTCAAGCAAAAAAAGGAATGGAGAATCAGTCTGACTTTCATGAGCCTGTGGCAAACATACTCTTGTCACAATAATGTACCTTCAATTTATTTTTCTGTACTATACAGGCAGTAAAATGACTTACCTAAATGAATTTTGGGAAAGTATTCTGAATCCCACACATACAAATTTAGCTCCTGATCCTGTAAAGCTTTAATCACATGCCTAACTTTAAACAAACATGGTCCCATTGACTGGAACAGGACTACTCACTTGTAAGAAGTTATACATATATTCAAGTCTTTGCATGATCAGGTCTCTAGAAAATAATTAATGGGATGGACAGAAAAGGAGTATATAAAAAGATATTTGGAGGAAAAATTTCATAGTTTCATTCAGATAGGCTGAGATTTTCGAAAATCTCAGGGAATTAAGCACCCAAATATCTTATTTTCAATTGGAAGTACAATGAGATCCAGGAAATGAAGCTCATTATGTACTCCTGGGGAAATTCTGCACCACTGCATATGTGCAGAATGCATGTTCCCTGTAGATTTCCCCCTTCCCCCGCAGAAAATAGGTTTTGCTGGAGAGGCACTGCAATTACATATTTCACCCACTAGGGGCTGCTGTGGCACCAGAAGAGAGGGCAGCCAGCTCAGGGCAGGAGCAGCCAGCTATGGAGAGGGAGGGAGCAGAGGCTGCCTTCCTCACAGTGCCCAGCCCATGGTGGGGCCAGGTGAGGAAGCATAGAATATGGGGTAGAAGGTGGGTTGGACAGAGCAAAGCACATAGGGCTAGTGGGGGTGCGGAAGTCACAGAAGGGTTGATAGGGGGGACAGCCTGGGACAGGGGCACAGCAGCAATTGGGATGAGAGCACTGAGCCAAAGGCTGAATGGGAGTGGGGGTGCAGACACACATGGGGGAGGGAGATGGTTAAGTGGAGGTGAAGGGACACATGGGGACAGGGGCAGATGTGCCTGACTAAATGGGAAAAGCTAGCAGTCAGCCAGGGTCTGCATTCCTTTAAAAAAAAAAAAAAAACAGCCACATCTTCTACACTATTTCCACCTACACCCAACAACCCTCCAGGTTCACTCCCAGGCTCCTTCCCAACAATTACTTGCCTCTCCCTCAGTTCCTCCATTACCCGTGATTCCCCCAAGGCTTTGCACTGCTTCTGAGAAGTGCGGGAAATGTGTTTCGGAATTGTATTTTAAATGAATGTTCTGTATTAATATGCCTAGTAAGGAATCTATTTATCAAAAGACATTTCCTGAACTTTTTTGTCATCTGTATTGTTACAGAAATACTTGCTGATAGGTATTTCGAAATAAATTACCAAAAAAATTGAAACTGGCAATCATTATTTTGACATATAAAATATACAGAATATTGCAGAATTTTTAAATATTGTGCACAGCATTTTTAATTTTTGGTGCAGAATTCCCCAGGAGTAATTATTATGGTGAATAGATCATCAGAGATTTTCATAGTGGAAGTAATTCACATTCTATTTTACATTTTTTGTTAATTACAGTGACTTAACGACTCTTAAATTAATCAGATTTCCACCCACAATTTGCAATATGCAAATATCTTTTCCATTCATTCCAGTGGATAGCTGCATTTCTTGTCCTAATCCATTATACTTTATAAAGTCAATGTAAGCTCTCCATTTGTTAATATTTTTAAAAGTTATATTAAATCCTATTTTAATTGGTTTTTAAAATGATTTTCTTTGCTTTGTAATTAAATGCCACTGTTATAATACTTTTTTAGAGAACAATTTTCCTTTAACTTATTTAACAGTCTGACTTCCTGCAATATATGAGTTATACTGGCATGACAGGATAATGGATGGCATATATGCAGTTTTGTTTAAGCACACAACTTGATGAGAAATAGTTCTTCACTACAACAATCTATTCAATTTAATTGTTAATATATATGAAAACAGCCATACTAAAATATTTAGTAGAATTAAGTGAATAAAGCAAAAAATGTGAGAATTTTTGTAAAATTTTAACATGAATTCACTTTTCTGTGCTCCTGTACCTTGTGTGTTCGCTATCTGAACTTTTAACTGAAATTTACTAGCATGAATGCTTATAGAAAATAACACATGCAAGAATTCACATACTTTACATGAAGTGGGGACACTGACAGCAGGGAAAGTGGTATGCATATTGCTTATCTCTACTAGCAATTTTTGGTACAATCAGTGAAGTCACATGATAAGCTCAGTAATAGATTTAATAACGTATAACACTAAATTTAATAGAATTGAATTTACCTTGGCCACCCTGCATGGGAAATCCTGTCTCCATTCGTATCGAATTGCCTGCTCCCATGGGACCATTAATCCTGACATCTTGACTTCTATTTTGACTTAAAGCCAAGTTGATGGCACCTTCACCTGGAAGTAATATACAATTGTGGAGCTGAATTATATGCATGAGGTGGTAGACAAGGGAAAGAAAGGAAGCAACCTACAAAGCAGCATTTAAAGATGGTGTCAAAACCAGCAGTCCAAATTCTGACCTAATGTGTGCGCTTTGGAATATATGGTGGTTATGTAACACACTTTATTCTTGCCCATTCCTCAAATATTTGGTCAATATATTGAAAATGGAATTGTGGTCTTTAAGAAGCAAGGACTGAAGTGCTACATGCCCGGGGTTTGAACCTTACACACTGTGTCCTGGGTTTGTTCTTTTAGGATAATCCAGCAGTGCAATTTTAATTGTGAAAGCCACTGATTTTGAGAAGAAAGCTTCACCTCAAACAGCAGCATGAAAATATGCTTTTTTCCTAAAAGCTAAGTAACATGTTGGTAATAATATTCAGAAACACCTTCTACAGACTTTCAAGTTGCTCAAAGTCATGTAACTATTCATCAGTTTTATCATTAAACTTACTCCTGAATGAACACAGTAAGTGTTGCTTCAATATAGCTACTACAAAACTGACTGTTTCAGAAAACAAATAAAGACATTTCTTTAAATTAAGAAGTTTCAGAATGTCAGTGACGCCCATTCTCAAGCACAAAAATTGCTTCTTATCAATCCTGGAGTTCTAGCACTTCTACAACTTTAGAATCCCTTAATAGCAGGTCACATACCTTCAATTTGAACAGAGAGAATTCCCAAGTCACGGAGCTGCTGGTTGTTGTTCTGAGCCAGAATTCGCAACCGCTCTGCAGCTTCACGGGGTATGTTAAATGTAACACGTACACTGTTCCAGGGTTCTACCTTCTGCAATTTTAACTTATTGGATTCTTAGTTAAAAGAAAAACAGAAGGAAATATTAAGTCATTTTGCAAACAGACAATGCAATAAAGTAGCAGAACACAGATGAAAACTGAGCTGTGTGTTTGGCTTTCAAGATGATCAGTGGTTATTCCAATAGCTGGAGATGGGGAAGTTCTCCCATACAGCTGCATAACCATGCTACCTGCCAAACTAGATCAGTTATTTTCCCTAAAAGTCAACTTCATGAAGAACACCACTGATGAAAACCAACACACCACGGCCGACGTAGTAACTCAACGAGGCTATCTGAAAATTAAAAGCTTTTTTTGAGAGACGGGTTTAGGAGGGTGTAACCATTGAAAGCAAATGGGTAGATGGAGAAGCCGTGTTCCAGACTGGGTCAGTTTTCCATTCTTAAAATATGTGTGGTTCGGGAGCTTGTATACAAATATTTTTAAAAGACCAGCAGAGCGCCCCCTGGGATTCCACTCATCAGTAGCATCTATGACGAATAAACATCTTTAACATCAACTACATTTCTTACCCTCTTTTGATAATTATATCCAACCCATATTTAGTGAGCATATACAATAAGCACATGTAAAACTTTACAGGAAAACTAGCTGCATTGAATCCATTCAGTCTCTTCTATGCAGATCATCAATTATTGAAAAGGAGCCAGAATAGAGATGGGAAAGGCAAATCATCCTGGATACATTTAGTTAAATTATACTTATCCAAAACATATCACTAAGCAGTATATTAAAATCATCTAAAACTTATTCCTAATACAGATTTACAGATCTATCATTTTTAACCTCTTTTCAAGAGTCTCGCTATAATTTGGGCCTATATTTGCTGTTTCCCAAATCACTTGGTATTTCCCAAAGTAACAAAAGACTTATTAAATTTATTAACTGTTCCTTAACATCATCACTTTAATATCATCAGCTCTATTGACCTGTTTATCCTCTTTTGTACCCACAGACATTGCTTCCAAGAGTAAGTTATTTAATCCTCCTTTGTCACATTGATTTAAAGAACAAATTTTTCTGCTATTTCATTTTCTTTAAAATCAATAGTTTATTTTTCCCGTCTATCAATGGCCTTGTTGGATCTAAGTTTTTACTTCTAAAAAGATATATTAAAGAGCTCATTACTAGTTTTAATATTCTTAGCTATTAATGATTCATTTTCCCTTCAAACACTATTTATCTCTGGTTCTTATACTGGTCTAACAAAGATACAGTTTACACTCCCTATGCTTTTGGAGCTCTATTTTGTTTTAAATCAGCTTCAACAATTTGCCACTCATTTACATTAATTTTAAAAGTTTTAGTTTTACATAGAAGCATGCATTTTTAAAGCAACTTCTTCATTTCTTTAGGTTCTGACCAATGTTCATCAACTCCACCATAAACAGTGGTAATTGATTTCACTCTGTAGATCCATCATTATATTGAATCCAGTGTATCAAATACACAAAAATTAAATTGTCTTGCATGAAAATATGTTAATGAATATCATTTTATATCTGTAATTGTGTTTTTTAAAAACACCTATTGCCATAGTTTATACTATATGCTATAACAGAGGGGGATTTGCTCAAATTAACTACAGATCCACTCTAACTCTTAGTAAAGGCAGTGAAGACTCCCATCAACTTCAGCAGGAATTGGATCAGCTGCTGACTGACAAAGGTACAGAATGAAGAGAAGATAACAGGAGGGGGAAAAAGATTTGTTTTGAGCACTTTAGACTTGGTAGACCAATTAAATTATAATTATTAATTACCCTTCACTGTGGAAAGAGAGCCATGATAAAGGAAATATTTAAAATTCTGACCCATAACATAAATGGACCAATATGCAAACACATAAAATTGACTATATGGAATAGAGGGGTCAATTCTTATTTCAACTACTTGGAGCAAGAAAAAGAACCTTCCACACAATCTGAGACAGATGACAGAGTCTACCCTTCCAGAGATTCAGAAAGGGTGTGGCCCAAGAACACTGTACAGGAAAAATGTGTCTAGGAGAAAGAGCCTATTACAATAAGGCTTGTCTTCATGGGAAAGTTATCTTGGTATAAAACAAAGTTATCAATTTAAACTGCTATAGTTATATCGGTATACCCTCCATTTTGTTGCTTGGGAAGGGGGTTAAGCTAAATCAAAAAAAGCCACTTATATTGTAATAAGAGTATCCACACAGGGCTGTATACAATTAACACTTAAATTTAGTTTATAGCTTAATTTAATTATACTGGTATAACTGGTAAAATTTTCTTGTCTAGACAAACCCTAAAATGGGAGTAAAACCATTTATATAGATCTTTTCTACAGAAATAAAGTTCTCTACTGGCTGGGAAAAAACCTTAAAAAGGATTCTAAGTATGGCAGCTAACTGTTTAACCTGTTTTATTTTGGATGTTTATCTATTATACATATATCCTATTTATTTTTAAAATCCTGACCAGTTTTCCAGACATATATAACTATCCAGTCTCTATCTAGAATGGGGAAAAGCAGCACACATTATGGATCTTGTGCTGGTCTTAACAGGGAAGCTGTAGGAAGTTTTCAGCTGTATACACAATTCCTGGGTATCTCAAAGTCTGTGGGTGCAGATGGGACATGGACCAAAATGCTAAACACAAACATGCATGTAACTTTTGGTGAAAACGAGTTAAAAAGTTGAGAGTGGGATATGGGAATTCAGTAAGTGGGAGGAAAAATGCTGAACTAATAATGCGATCATAATTATTTTAAGTAGCTAAAGAATTTCAGAACACATTTTTGCTCTATGCTGCCCAGAGGGAAAGTACTATAAATTTTTTACAAAAGATAATCCCAATACATTTTATTAGCATCTAGAGTAATTTAATTTAGAACAATATGACTTGTGTGTGCACATATGTATATAACTAGTTATAAAGCATTTCAAGGAAGCAGAAGTTGAAAAGTAACAAGAAAATGAATTACCCATGTGTAAAAGTCCAGGTACATTCTTCAATATGATATCCAGTTTCTGTTTAAAGTCTTTGTCATTTATATTTCCTTTAAAAGCTACAAAGATGGTGGAATCTTCAGGAGTAAAATCCTGTTTTAGGTCATCTTCCTCCAGTCTGGAGTCAAAATCCACCTCCAAGCTTTCCATAGTTGAGGAGAGCAAGGAAGCATAGGTTTCTTTTAAGTTAGGTAGATCATCCAAAACCATGGCTATTTTCCAGCAATGCAAGTCAGTCAGACGTTAAGGAGATGCTTTGAAGTGAAAAAAAATAATGCATTGTAAAATAGGTACAATTGGGCATTTTAACCAAAACCATGATACATAATTTGAGCATTAGAAGTTATTTTCTAGAGGAACAAGGAAGGACACAAAAGTGCTATAGTGTTACATTTGCTACATGTGTACCCAATGCAGATTATTCTAAAATAACATGGTATAACAGTAACTGTCTGTTGGTCCAATAAAAGATATTATAGGGGTGGCCTGACCCCCCTACACCCCCTCCCCAAGACCCCGCTCTCCCCTGGGTAGAATCCTCTAGCCCCATCACCCCGCCACAGGGCGGAAGCTCTGAGTTCCCCACCCCAGTCTGGTAGGTGGAGAATGGGGACTGGGGGAAGAAGGGGGTGGCACAGGCAGCTTTGTGAGCTGCACTTTAACTGTAAAAGAGCTACTTGCAGCTCACGAACCACAGTTTGTCACCCCTGAGATATTTCACCCTCCTTGTCTCTTTAAAACAAAGCAGAAGTGGAAGAGAAAGTGAAGGGCAACAGCCTTGAAGCTGTTCAGAGGACAACCAGTGGCCTCTTATTACAGTTGGAGATGTCACTGTTATTCCACCTTAGTGTCTTCATCACTAACAAGACTATCACCACACCATCTTGAACAACAGATGGTAGGATAAAGGTAGCAGCAGCAGAACTAAGGCAGCATGCTTCCAATTTTTTTTCCCTTTTCTCTCCAGCCACAAACATTAAAGCATTAAAGAGGAGACATGAATCAAGCAGGAACAGTTATGGCAGGCAGATAGAATGGTCAATGCACTGTCATGTAACTTTTCTTAATTTTATACAGTTATGATATATGTCGCATCAACAGCATGCTTTATAATTTTATACTGATATTGGTCCTCAAAACTTCTCTTATGCCTAATGCCTGTAGTAAGACTTTCCTAAAGCATTACTGGGGGAACCAGCCAGTCCGAGAAAAGAAAACCAAAATGGATTCAAAATTAGAGGCAACCATTACAGGAGAGTTAGGAGTGAGTGTCAAAGAGTCCTTGTCGACAGATATTTTGGGCAGTTCAAAGCACTCTGGAGAAGACTAAATACAAAAAATGAAAGCAACAGAGACCAAATCAGAGAAGGCCATAGAACTCTGAAATCCTGGCTGTCAAAGTCACAAAGAATACAGACAGAATAAAGGAGGCCAAGTTTTCCACTGCTAACGTGAAAAGCACACAGAGGCTGCCAACAAGAAAATAAATAACCCACCATGCGACCCAATATCAGGGGCTGCAAGACAAACAAGTTGATCTCGAAAATTGTAGCCATCGTAATACCCAGGTAGTTGGTCTGCCTGAGAAAACTGAAGGGAGTTTGTTCACAGAATTCTTCAGCACTTGACTATCAGAAGTACTCAAGTTGACCTGCAAAGGTAACCAGTTAAAAATCAATTGCACTCTCTTCCCAGTAGCAGAAAAAGGAGAGCAGCTGATATTGATCCCAAAGCACTACTTTACAGATAAAATGCTCATGGTTAGATACTGCCAGGAAATTGAAAAATTTAAAAACATTCCCTTATGAAATTAGTTCTCCAAGATTTGTATATGGAAATAGAAAGAAATGCCAAGTTTTTAACCAAGCCAAAGGCATTATCGGAGATCTGAAATGCAATATGAACTCCTTTACCCAGATAAATCATAGTGAAAGGAAGTCCGCCATCATCTTTTTACCCAACAAAGCTTAGCTTTTAGCTAGCTACTGTATCTATGTCCAGATGAGCCTTGAACCATCCTTTTTTACATATCACAATATACATGTTTGGCAAAGATCTCTGAATCCCTGACACACCTAAAACCTATATGGTCTTTAAGGCTTAGTTATTCCAACTGGGTTTTGGGTGGCTAACATTCTATGAATTCTTGTTTAATGTTTCTGGAATTTGTAGCACCAGCAATAGAGTCTACTGGGATACAAGGAGGTCACAACTGTAATCCAAGGGCTTGTCTACACAGCAAGGTAAAACACATTAGAGGGGTGTGCTTTGTAAACTGCTTTAATATGCTCAGCTCTGACTGCCCTGGGTAGACCCTAATGGCGCAAACAAAAAAGGTATCTAGATTGCACCAGTAAGATCCACAAAGATCCACATGGAGCAGTTAAGAGGGCAGCACATTATAGCACTTGACAAATTACACCCTTCTTATGTGTTTGGCTGGCACCGTGTAGACAAGCTCAAAGCTATCAGTTTTTATCTTATGTTATGCCTGCATATACATGCTATTTCTATACTACACTATGGCAGATGATGGTAGTAGGAGAAGCTCAACACTTGTGTCAAGGGCATGTTATTTTCTCCCAGTGCCAGCTCTTGCAAAGGACTAGAGACCTGTTAAACAGGCATATGTCACTGGTGATAAATTATCTGATTATTCTACTACCCAGATAGGCTTTCTGTACATTGCTTAAAGTTTCTGTCCTGCCTTCCCCAACAGTTCAACTGTTTAAAGGACCAGTTAAGAAGAACCATTCCTGAAAGTCATTATCAGCAACAGATGAAATTTCCTAACAGACTGAATTGTCAGGAACGCACAATTTTGAGGTCAATACAAAATTCAGAAGCATCTATCAAAACATTTATAGCTCAGAACTGCAGTCTTCAGGTCTAGTTTCTTAGCCCGCATGAAAACTACAGGGCAGAGTTTAAAGGTGATTTGCAAAAGGAGTAAAAAAATGGAGCTGGCCCCTTCCTTAAAAAGGAAAAAAAAAAAAAAACATCTGAAAAAGCTTTAAAATGAGCTTGGACTTCAGTTTTATATATATTGATTATATAATTTAAAATACACACAAAAATTATGCCAACAAACTATTTAGGCTGTAAAGTGCAGCACTCAGAAGTTAGGAATGCCACAGTTAAGACAGTGCATGTAATCTTAGCTCAGGCCCCTTGTGTGGATGTATTATGACAATCTTGAAATTACATAATTGCATACTAATTTTACCATAGGACCCTTGCCTCGTTCAGTGCAGAGGATAGATGGTGCTCATTGAAACCTTGCCTTGAAAACAATTAATATCCTTATGGATTTTTCCATGGTACTCACCACTACAGTACCAGAATGCTTCACAAACATTAATGAATTTATTTTTGCAACACTCTGGTGGAGTGAGTTAGTCCCATTTTACAGCAAGGGAATGGAGGCACAGGGCAATTAATTAAATGCCCACTAATTTTGAGCACCCAATTAGAGATACCTAGAATCTGATTTTTTCAGAATATTCAACATTACATATGGCCATTCAACAGCTCCCACTGAATTCAACTGCAGATGAGTGTGCAAGTCAGGCACCCAGAAAATGAGAATACACATACAGTGCCAATTGTGAAAAGTCTGGTTTAACTGACTTACTAGCATCAGATAGTAGGAACTCTGGTAGAGACAGGGATAGAATCGGGTTCTCCAAGGCAGCATTTAACTGCCGGAACCATGAGACTCTTCCTGCCGTCCCCTACTTCTACACAACTTTCAATTTCTGCAGCACACAAAGCAGGAGGCTTAAGGACAACATCCTCTTTCACTACACAACTTGAATTCATCCCCAGAGCAGGCCCATCCTGTGCACTGAATGAGGCAGGAGGCCTGTGGAAAATAGTATGTGATCATGTAATTAAAGACTATCATAATGCTTACTCACAAGGGAACTGAATTAAGAATGCACAGGCAACTGTATGTTTACCATTTCTTAACTTTTGAGTCCTTGACTTTACAACCTTAATGTTCTTTTAAGATAGTTGTGCCTGTAACATGATAGGCAAACACAGGCAGGTATTGCCTATGCTATTCTTCCTGGAAGACACTAGACAATCAAATGCAAAGGGGATCAGCAGGATGACAATGCAAGTATTAAAGAACTGAGGAAAGGAAACCTGAGAAACTGAAAGGCAAGACTTTTAGTTACTGTTTAAAACTGTTTTGTTAGGGGTTTTCTGTTTTGTTTACATACCTATTTAACTGAAATGCCTGAATACACATAAGGGAGAAAGGAACTCTATTTAGAATTCAGTACACCTCCTCTTAAATTAAGGATTGAGAAAGCCCCACTACTGTTCTCTGCACCGCCAGCACGAAAGACAGACATGATATTGCTGAAATTTCTAAACTAAAAGAAAACGGAAAGCTTTTTTGTTTTGGGAAAGCCTTTCGGGCCTTCTTCATACTCATGAAGAAGCAAATAAATAAAATAAAGGCAAAACCTCAATAGTCCTTTGCAAATCTCTTTCAATAAGCAAACAGAAGACGTCTTGTAAGTACGATGATGTAGGCAAGCAAAGTATGATAGAGTTCACTTAGTGTACTGTACATTATACATAACGTCTCAATAGTCTCTACCATTACATGTGAAGCAGTAATCTTTCACCAATTACGGGTCAAACAGACCGATGGCCCTTTTAAATTGCGATATTAGAATCTTCAGAAGAATGCTGCAGTTCAAATTGTAATCCATCATCCTGCTCTTAACATGCCCAGATCTGACAGCATTTGTTAAACTAGAAACACAGCAGACAAAACACTTCACAGGTGCTAATATAACAGAGTTTGCTAAATCCAAAAGGATTGCAGACTTTGTTTCACTTGACAAGGAAAGCCTTTGATTGCCCTGAATGGGTGTTTTGAGATTTTCTTTGTGTTTAGGTTGGGTTCTAAGACTATAGCTACACTGTGTCACAGTGCAGACTGCGGGGTGTGAATTTCAGAGAGCACCAAAGGGTTGTTTCCCATGTGAACACTGCTCACGCGAACTAAAAGGTACCTGGTTTCCATTAATGTAGTCCTGTTTGAAAGAGATAGATGTGTAAACAGTTATTGGGCTAGAGACTGTCCAGTGATTATGGCACCCATCTGGGAGAGAGAGGAGACCCAGGGTCCACTCCCCTTGTTCCACTCACTCTTTCGTTATTTATTCACAGTGAACAGCTCCAACAGGAGAGACTGAGAATATCAGAATACCTCACAGCTCTATGGTTACAGTACTCTCCTGAGAGAAGGCAGACCCCTGTTCAATTCTCTCCCCCTGCAGGGAGGGGAGACTTGATCCTGGGTCTCTCATATCCCAGGGTAGGTACTCTAACCACTGGACTTAAAAGTTAAAAGGTGGGTACCACCATCTCCACTTCTGGAGGTTTTGCGCAAGAAACTCCTGCAAGAAACAACTTACGCTTCTAACCCGTATTATTCCAGGAGAAAGGCTTGTGGATTGCTAAGCAGAGAGACAACTCCCTGCTGTCAGGCTTCTGCACTGAGGGACCAGGCTTAGTACACAACCTGTTGTCAGTACCTCCCATTGTAAAAGTTAAGTGTCATGAAACTCAAGGTTGCAATGCCCAAATCCCTTCATGGGCCCCACCCTAAGTAACTAATTGAGTCTACAAAAATACACACCATCACCACACTTAGACAACAGAGAGCTGTAGCACTGAGTGTCCATTACCACACTGTACATCTTTATTTCAGGAGTGTAAGACATCCACAGGGTTATAAAACATCCAATCTATTAAAACTTCCATAATATTACATCGTTGTGTTTGGCACAAGTCCTGTAAAAACTCTGAAAAAGCAAACTGCAGTCTGCTGTGTATTAACACTGCATGCACAGAAAGAGATGAGGAACCAATGTTATAACGTATAAAAATCCCTCAAAAGAAACAAACTCAAATATATACTAGATTTCACTTTAGTTTTAGCAATATGTATAAACTGACTCTTATTGAGTTCTAACCTTTGCTCCCCATAGCAACAGGGACTGTGAACATAATGCAAGCAGCACAACTGGCCACTCTGACTGAAAGGTGGGTGTACAGGTACATGCTTCATGCTGATCACTGGTAACCCTATGTGGCAGACTGAAAAAGCAGCTCCGAGAGCAGACTCCTGACCTCCACTTCAAAATTGAAGTCACTGTGACTTTTTTTGGTTTTTTTAAAGGTTGGAAACTAGATCTCCAAAAGCCATAATCACTCTTTTACTTACCTGAGACTTCCTTAATTTGTGTCATTTATGCAGCTCTTCATTAAACTCAGACTAGTAAGCATTTTTAAATAACTATATCCTACAGCAGCGCCCGTAGTGAAAACCCTGAAAGAAACACAAATGTGGTTCATAAGACAAAAGTAGTAGTCTATATGATACAAATCTAGCCCATAATAGTCAGTGTTTTCAGTGAAACGTTTTTTTTAAAACCAACAAAACACTCCAACATTTTGCTGCAAAAACCAAATAACTATTAACACTTATATTGGTGTAACCATTTGTGTAGGTGGTAGGAACATAATTTTTTACTATATTTATAATTCATAAAAACTGAAACTCTGTAATTGTGTCAGTTTCATGACATTCTCTAGGAAAAGTTCTGTGCCTGCCTCTATTGTTGCTCACTAAGGAGGCTGATCCCAAAATCAGAAACTGAGGAAGTGGTAAGAAGAGACAGAAAGCTCAGAGAGGTAGAGCTTCAAGTTTATATGACATCTACTAGCCAGATACCAATACAAAACAAGATCCAGGGATACCACCAAAGCAGAAAACACAACACACTCCCCTTTCCCAGCAGCTGGTGGCAAGGAGATGGGAATCTCACCAGAACACTGCCCTTGGAACTTGCTCATGGAGCCCTCTTTCCCATGTAACTTTGAGCTCTCCCTCTGGGAGTTGTCTAATAACTTTTTCAAGCCCTGCATATTTAGAAACGTGAGTCAAAAAACACTGCAGAAGTTCCCATCTTGGCCTGGGAGGTGATGTAATGTTAAATACAAACAGACTTGAGTGGCAAAAAAATAAATGCTATACCTACAGGGTCTCCAGTTACCTTAAAAGACAAATACACCTCTCTAAACCTATGACTGGACATCAAACTGATGGGGAGAAACAAATGGCTTTTAATTGAAAGAGGGTTATCTTGTAAGTAAGATTTCAATATTCTGTAACTAAATTTAAGACTAGACCAGGGGTCGGCAACCCGCGGCTCTTCAGCCGCGGTAAGCTGCGGCTCCGGAGCCGCATGCAGCTCTTCAGCCGCGGTAAGCTATGTTTTGCAGCTCCAGACTATTTTTCTTTAGTGGCTCTTTTGATAGTAAAGGTTGCCGACCCCTGGGCTAGACTAACACTGCTTTCTAAAGTACTTGTCTAGGACATTGCTGTTTGGTGATTTTCTCTGTTTCTATAAAATGAAAGAATATTTTAGTAGCCATTTAAATCTAAAAGAAATGGTTCTTTGAACAATTACATGAGTCAGTTACTGAGGGTGCCTTGGAGAGAAAACCTGATCCCTGACCTAAGAGGACACAGAGCCAGGATTGAGTAACCGCTTAGATAGAAACTCACATGCATAAAGACTGTATAGTCTCTCTCTCCCCAAATAGGAGGGTCAGTCAGAGATGTTGTGAGACAGTCAAATGACCTTAAAAATCCCAGGTAGAATTATGATATACATTTGAGAGAAGTGCAATTGATGTTTAATATTTTATTTTAACACATCAACATTTGAGGTAAGTGGTCACTTGAGAGGAATTTGCTGTGTGAACTGAAGAAGCTGAGGTGAATTGGTATGAAGTTCTCACAGAGGAAGTTTTACACATCTCCTACATGCCTGGCATTAATAATATAAGCCACCATGGTTACTTAACTTAAAATATTAGAAAAAGGTAAGTTCTTGGCAACCATCCCGAAGTTAATGGCTACAATTACAATTAAGATTATAATAATGTTTAAATTAGAGTTTGTAGGGGTAAGTATTTAAAGAGGTTTGAGAACTGTTTATTGTTTATATTATTCTGCCAACAGCTCTTCCCATAGTCCTGAAACAATAAGACCCTTTGAAAAAAATCTTTTCTCCATATTTCTGCAAGATCTGAAGAGGCAACTTGTTCTGGTGTAGGTGATCTTGGGTGTAAAGCACACCGATATGCATTAATGGAATTTTATTCTGTTTTATGGTGGCTTTATTTGTTAAAATTCCATAACCTTCATATAGAATCACTCTTTTTAGGGAATATCAATGATGTCCTTTGACAGATTTCCATTACTGAGACATTCTAACTTTTATTGTACATAAAGCTAACTGATCAGCTCCCTGGCATGACTGAAGAATACAAAAACAAATTCCAATTGCAACTAGTCCCTTACCTAAAAAGATTTATATTTTCAGAGGTTAGGTCCAAATAAAGGGAGCTATCCCCTCCAGCCCATTTGTTACAAACTTTATTTAAAACGTCAACATTGTTCTTGGGACTGGCTTTCTGTAAAATTTAATAACCAAATGGTGCAGTACAATTAGCCAAATTGTTAGTCTCATGTAAAAGAGAACATTTCCATTTGGAAACAATATAAATATAGTTTTCTGTTCCAAAAGAAAGCCAGAGTTTTATAGTAATGCAGTATTTCATCAAGATACACAGACACGTCAAGCAGTCATTAAACACACACAATGAAATAATCAGCTAATTAAAATTACATGTATTTTTCTGATGATAAACTGTGCTTCAGTTTGATTTCCCAAGTGCAGCTAGGGAACTCATTTTTAATTATGGCGAGACAGTCCATAGTTAATGTTGTGATAAACTTTCTACTGAAAGGTCACTTTATCCACAAGTAAACCAATTTGGCTCAAGGTTCTCATAATTACTTCTGTCAAAAAAGTCTTGATAGTATTTATAAAATTTGGGCATAATCAAACCAGGAATTCATGTTTTGAAATAAAGAGGTTTTATCTGCAAACTTTTTTGCCAATTGCTAAGAAGCATGGCTGAAGAACTCCAAATCTGATTTATTCTGCTGTCCCCACTGTGAAAGTATTCTTTGAATGGATCTATAAAAGTCCAGCAATTCTAAAATAGTCCATGTTTTAAAGTACAAAAATACAGCATTATGATACCACAAACAATTTTAACATCATACCTTCCGTATGAGGCTTAAAAATCCAATTGCCAGCAGCAACTAGGAGAATTTTCCCCACAAGTAAGACATGTCAATTTTTGCACAATTTTAGCTTTCATTTTTAAATACATTTATTTTTAAACTTCAAAGTTAAAATATTTTTGTTCCTGAGCCCACACACTGATATGTTCCTGATTCTGCAAACAACACTACTGTCTTTACCAAGCAGAAGCAGAGTGAAATTAACAAGACTCTTCTTAGTTTCACTGGTGCTATTAAGAAAGCTGTGATCAGCAGGGAAGCTGAGGAGAATCATGTCAATTTCATCCTGCTACTGTCTGGGAAACCTATGACCCATACAAGAGGAAAATCTATTCACATGGGAGGACCAAAAGAAAGAGAGTTAGAGACCTTCCCATGCTGAAGCCAAGAGACTAGGCAAGGAACAGCACAGAACACAGCTCCAAACGCACAACAGTCAAGAAACACCTGAGTGAGAATTCCTTCTCTCTTCCAACCACCAGAGGCAAGATGAGAGGACTGAAAGGGGGGGGGGGCGGGGAGTGAAGAGTGAGGAGGTTTAAATTTATCAGATGTCTATTAGTGCTAGCCAGAAGTAGGTACAAAAGGTACAGCCCCCATGAAGGGCCCAGTACTCTGTTAGGATTTATTATTTTATTTACACATCTTAAATTGCATATCCAAGGGTTGGAGGATGTACACAACACATAGTAGCCAGAGTGAAAAATATCTGTACCATGCCCTCAAATGCACACAGGTTGAACAAAATCAAAACAGGGCACTCTCAATCCAAACACAAAACCGGGCAGCTGCACTTATTTAAATCAGTTCCCAAATTGTGTATAGTAAGGGTCAGTCTCACTGCTTCTCTCTCCTGTACCTCTGAAACTCCTCCACTGTTTCACTGATCCCCCCTCCCTGCACAGCACGATACATGGGAGGAGAGAGGGCTGGCACTACATCTTGAGACCACTCCAAATGAAGCTGGTGTAGGCTGTAGCAGCCCAATTATCCAGTGGAGTGTCAGGGCAGAAGCACACTAGTCTAACAGATGAGAGCTTTAAAAGTTAAAGCTAAAAGTTGGTACCTGTTATGTAAGAGATTGCCCTTCTCCCCCTGTCATACAGCCACAATAGAAGTCAACTGAGGCACTATCTGGAGCTCTCTCATGATAAAAAAAGATTGCTATTAGCAGGATGTTATCCATGCATTCCCTCAACTTTCAAACTCCCTCTAAGTTCATTCAGTTGTATTAACCTTCCAGTTACACTGTAATGTTCCACTATTTTAATTTTTCTTTTGTAAATGTATTTACTGTTAAGTGCAACCAAGAAATTAGCAATTTAGACATGACAGAATGGTCATGTTTTTGTTATTTTGGATTAAGGTAGGATACTATCAATTTTAAATTGTGTGAGTGCCCATAGCATAGGATGGGGACCTATTCATAAATATCTAACAATAGCAATTGAAAGAACAAATAAATAAAATTTGAGTTCTGGTGGACCAATGTCTTGAAAGAAATTAAAGAGTCAAGGATCTCACTTTAAAAACCATGCCGCCTGCTCTCCTCTAAATCAGAATATTGACTGATCTCTCAACTCCAGACATACCACACAAGGAGAGAGACTGATTTTAAAAGCTAGTGAGGATCCAAAATAGTTAGAGTTTCTTGAGTATAACACACCACTTTGGATTACACCTAAAAAATTAATTATAAAATAGCACAGATCAAGGAGCACTGGTCAAAACATACCTTCTGCAAGAAGCACTGCTAAATAAGTGGCTAAAGTTTCCCAACGGCCTAAAGCCAGATCTCCACATAAAAAACATTGCAGTGATCTATGCTGGAGATCACAAAGATGTGAATAAGGGTGGCAAGATTACCACTCAAAAGGAGAAGCCCATGCCCTACTGGGGAAAAAATACATGCTTGGCCACTTCTATTATCTAGACAGCAGCTGGAGGTAGGAGGCTCAGGTGCTCCCAAGGTGCTGCCCCTGGACCTTGATGATGCACCTCTATTGCCATCTTTGTATTGGCCTCAGGCTTATCAGGTTTAATATTTGTCAAGCCAGTCTTCCCTCAACCTTTCCAAAGGTTCTCAATCTTATGTCTGCACAGTATAATGGAGTAAAAGACTCATTTTCAGCGTTGAGTACTATACTGTCCAATGTTCTACATATTAACATGTACAAATTCACCACAAGTGCAACCTACGTAACTACAAAACAGCTTCTAAATTATAGTCTCTCTTCAGTAAGACAGAAACAAAAGCGCCTTTCCTACCGCACTTCAGGCGCATACACCAACCACCTGTACAATTCCGCTTTTCCCAATACAAACCAGCCACATTAACCCTTCCGTGTCAATAGTGACGTTCTCTGCCCCTGCAGATCTCACACACCAAGTACGCCCTATACAACTAAGCTATGATTAAGCCATTACCCAAAATGCAGTGGATCTACAAGATGTTTAATATTATAGACTTCTTAAGGTCCATACATTAATTGTTAAAATATACTCAATAAATACAGGGTTTAGTGATGTCAGCTCAGTATCCTACTCAGACTTTTACTTACCTTACATAAACAGTGTCCGGGGCAGCATTGAGGTTGTTTGTTGAAATGTAATTGTGCAGTTCTGCATTTTTAAGTATTTAGGCCATTAAAAACTTAACCTTAGTTTAGAAAAGCCTGGCTTTCCAAGGTGTTTTGATTTTTTTTAAGGGAGTAAAAAAAACTATACCCATTGGATATGCCACTGTTATTAGCATCAGATTACCATACAAGGAGCAAGGCTACCACAGGCAGTTCCTCCCCTCTAAGTTCTGTGGAGGGGCAAGTGTGTCAGACAGAGCATTACTGGCCACAGGGCCAGCAACTACAGGTCTCTCTATAGGTTAAGTTTGAAACCTGCTGAGAGAGACTATTTTACAATTTTATTACCCAGGGAGTCTTCACTTCCCAGGAGGATAGTGGGACTGTGAACAGAAGCCAGTGTGAGGTGCAGGAACCATGAAACATGACCTTAATAGCAAAAGTTAAGATCACAGTATTACCATGCAGAAACGTCATGGTAAAGCCAGGACATTCTAAATTAATGTTAAAAGCAGAGCTGGTGCTAGGCATAAACAGACTTAGCAATTGGTTAGGGCCCTGAGCAGCTCAAGGGGCCCCGTATTAATTATTAGTATGTGTGTGTGGGGGGCGGGTTGAGGACAAAATATTCCTGCTTAGAGCCCTAATGGGCTAGCACCAGCACTGGTTAAAAGGAAGCAGTATGGTTCAATGGATAGGGTGGTAGCCTAAGAAGTCATGAGATTCCTGTTCTATTCCCAGCTCAGCTATGAAGTTGCTATATAACTAGGCAATTAGCCCAAAATGATCAAAAGCAATCACTAATTTTGGGTGCCTGACTTGAAACATCTATTATCTGATTTTTCTAACAACTTCATATGAAGTCTATGGGAGCTCAAAGAGCTCACCACCTCTGAAAAACAAAAATTTAAAAAAAGCTAGACCATACATGGTTGGACACACAAAAATTGTTTCCATAATTAGAGGACACTTTTGAACATTTCACTCTTTGTGGCCCAATTTCCCCATCTGTGAAGAATGATGTTTTGGTCCTGACTACCTTTTGTAAAGCTGCAATGAAAAATGATCATGAGGGTGTAATACCATTATGATAACAGATGCAGTCTTTTATAGAACTATGATTTTATAGAACTAAAGATTTTCCCTTTAAAAACTTTAATTTATGCTGATAAGTATTTGCTGCTTAATTAAGGTGATATGTGGAGGTGTGCAATACATAACTTTAAAATCCAGACAAGGCTCACAGGACTAAAATTAACCCTAACATCTTTGCTTAACTTCTACAGCATTCTTGTAAATTACATCTTGCCCTTACTCACTACTCCAGAATAGAGAGCATAACTAGCCAGGCAGGACACCTCTACCAAATCACAGAAATCCAGAACCCGGAGCTGACGTTTTAAAAACAACATAGGACTCCTAACAAGAGAACTGAAAGTTGCACCATTGGTTTATTTTTTAAAGGTCGAAGGACTAAAATAAATGCATGAAACATTGCCTGTATTTGTTCAGAAGTTAGAAAAAAGGACAGACAGTGAACCAAATATAAGAAAAGTGACAGGATCTCCCAGTGCCCGTGTGTGACAGTGCCAACGATACAACTAAAGACGGGATGTCGGATCCGAGGGTTTAACAATCTCTACCAGCACAGCAATGCTACCTTCTCTGAAGTCTAGGTGACGATCTGAACAGGAATGGTCTAGCCAATTCCACGCCCTCCCACCAGACCGTGATGGATCCAGTCTAAGAGGCCCACCACAAAGTGCAGACATAAGCAAGCCGTGAGACCATGACCTCAGAGGAAAGCCCTAGGAGAAGGAAGTCGGCGTGGCGAGTGACACGACGCCCGACTCCCAAACACAGGACAGCACCAGGGCAGCAGAAGCCAGGGAGCGGGGGCAACAGGGAGCCTGCCGGGAAGTGAGGCAGGCTCTCGGGGGCTGCCCTGCTCACTGGGAACAACTGACCCCCAGGCGCCTCTCCGACCCCACCGTGCAGCCGGCTCTGCTCGGGGACCCCGGAGCGCCGTGACAGCCCAGGGGCGGGGGCTGCGGGGGCACCGGGGGGGGCCGGCCCCGCACAGGCCGGGACTTCCAAGGGAGCCCGGCCCCCAGCCCCACCGCGCGGCGGGCCCGTCCCGGCCCCCAACCTTCCGCCCATCGCGGGGCGCCCCCCAAGCCGCGAAGGCCGCCACCCGCCCCGCCCGCGGGAGCCGGGCCCGGGCGGC
>ML675625.1:5977383-6049017 GCA_007922155.1 Mesoclemmys tuberculata
AAACACCCAGGGCACAGCCTGACCCCCACTGAGGGAACCCCCCAGACACCCAGGGCACAGCTTGACCCCTCCACACACACACTCCCAAGGCACAGCCTGACACCCACTGAGAGCCCCCCAAAACACCCCCCAACTAAGAGAGCCCCCCTGAAACCTTAGGAGGGGCTAAGACTGAGACCCCCCCAAACCTTGGAGCACAGCATGACATGCCCACTGACAAACCCCTCAAAACCTCCAGGGCAGAGCGTGTCATGCCCCCCGACACACTGTGGGCACAGCCTGAGCCCCACACCCCACTAAGAGACTGGGGGCACCCCTACAGGAAAGCATCATCACCCACCACTGAAACTAGGAGATACTCCCTTCCACCAGTACCCCCCAACGAGTGAGATCTGAAGACAGCGCCACTCCCACTTGGCACCCCTGATAACTACACACCCTGCCCCATAGGAGAATTGTACCACTAACTACAGCCTATCCACGTGAAAGGAAAATCTCCCTCCCACTCAGTCCAACAACACAAGTTTTAAATACTGCCCTAAAATGTATCCCACCTGAGGAGTGTCCTCCCTGACTCCAGACCACTGACACCTGCCTCACACCTCATGGCTTAGGATGCTGTTGGTTTTGTACCCAATTCTGCAAATAAACAGAAGGCATTTCTTGGACAATGCTGTAAAGGAAAACTCAGTCCTTTACAGAAAATTAGTAAGATTTGAATATCTATAGTGGTGCCCTCTGAGGATCTCAAAGCACTTAATAAACATTTGTTTATGCCTTGTAGCATCTGTCAAGAGTAGGTATTCTTAGTTCTGTTTTACAGATGGGTAAACTGAGACACTTAGGCTTGTCAAAGCTCACAGCTAGGGGATTTTTAAACTACGTGTGTATAGCTAATTAGCAGGTCCTCAGTAGTGCAAACCGTTCCATGTGGCCAGACCTCACACCTGTGTGGAGAGCTAATGACTTCAGTGGGTCTTTGCAATGGGATAAAGCTCCACCCACATAGAATAGCTTGAAGGATTAGTGGCTGTAGGATTTTGTGCCTGATGCTACAACCTTTATTCATACAAGTAGTGGTAAGGCGATACAGGACATCTGTGACATTGGGAACAGACGTCAGAGCTTCTTCATGGACTCTTAGGCAACTAAGACGCAAATAGGGATTTAAGCCCAGATCCACAAAGATATTTAGACTCCTAACTTCCATTGAAATCAATGGACATTAAGAGTGTAGCTACCCTTGTGGATCTGGGCCTTATAGCTAAAGTCAGCACCCTTTCTGGAGGTGAATTCTTGGTGCTTTTCATCAGAGAACATTTGTTCAGCTAGTCCCTTTGGCCCTGATCATCAAAGGATCTGGGCCTTTGGGAGTTAGGCACCTAAATACCTGTGAGAGTCTGGGGTTTAGCTCCTGTTTCTTTCCTGTGGAACCTAGTGCCAGCCTTTGCCTGCCTGCTGAATAATGAAGGAAAATTATCCCGTGAGGGGATTCCTTCTGACATTTCAGCAGAAAAGGAAAGGGAGCATCACTCAGAATCTGACAAGAAGAGGAGCTTTAGGCACATTTGATTTTGCACCAATGAGTTCCCGTTTGCCTGGAATATAGTTCATAAGAACATCACTCCCTATGCTCTGGTTTATTTACTTTTCTAGCTGTCCAGGCAGTTTACACATCTAAAGTTTCTAATTCTGAGAAGCAGAAATACTGAAGTTTAGACTGGACCTCTTTAGGCTCTGAAAATCTTCCTTTTACCACTCCTGTCTTCGTACCTTCTTCCATGCTGCCCCCTATGTGGGAAGGCCCTCTTCATGTTCTAATCTCCAGCAAGCCCGCAAAACCATCCCACACTGAAAGACTCTGCTTAGAAATGAAGTGTTAGATTAGAATCTCTTTTTTTTTAAACCAAACTAACAAACAAAAATACCCCACCTTCTCTAGGTTTCCTTCTGTACCTTGTATTCTCTGTGTGTAAACTGCAACTCCTTGAGGCAGAGATTGTTGGCATTTTTGTGTCTTTATTAGCACCCAACATATTATTCATGCATAAATAATAATTAGCCAGATGCATTGTTTTTCAATGGAAGAGTTTAACTGAAGGTCTGATATGTTGTGTGATGATTTGTCGTCACTCTAACCTTTGAGCCAATCACCTAAGTGTTCTAATTTCATGATCTGGTCCTGGGAGGCGGCTTGTATATGTAGACAAGCTAGGTTCACGTCTAATGGCACATGGAATTACATAGGCCAATTATCAGGTTTTGAGTGTCCGTAGCATCTTAAAGAATCGGGTCCTTTGTAGAGAGGAGGGGATGATGTTTTTCAGTATATTATTGTCTAATTGGGGCTCTGTAAAATACTTTTTTGTGTTGGTTGCATAGCCCTACAAAGAAGGCCAGAGCTGGTACAAACGCTATATGATTAAAATGAAACAAAGAACCAGTTCTTCATAAAAGAATCCAGAGATCACATTCTGCATGCAGTGAATGGGAAACATGTTCCTCAGGGCTGAAGTAGGGGGCATCAGCATGAAGGGGGTTGGTATGAATGGGAGACCTCCAGTGCGGAACTATTTAAAAGGCATCTGTAGCTGATGGTCCAACTGTGGTCTCTGGTTGACAGTCTCAGTTTCACCTCAGTTTGTCAGACCAATATTTGCAGCCAGCAAATCAAATGTGATTCATCAGGTGCAGACACATGGAGCTGGAGTCAGGGGCATTGCAGAAGGCTCAGAGGGATTTGAAGTGGGGGAATAATGAGGAGTAACCGGGGGCGGGGGGAATTATTGGGAGCAGAAAGGAGAATTCAGTCAGTGAACTAAAGGAAGTTTGCAGACTGAGGCAGCTGTGAGAGGAGCAGTACTGGTTGTTTCATTCCCAACAGCACCTCTTTGTGCTCAGACAGGCCACCTCTACAGTGACTTGTGCATTGTGGGACAGATTCCCAGAGTGCATTGCAACTGAACTGATTTAGGAGCACACCAATGTGTTCATGGGCTTGCAATTCAAGGAGTCTCGAAATGGTTCAGCGTGGCTAGTGTGAACAAACAGAATCTTTTATCCTTTAATCAGTTGTATCTAATCAGCTAAAGTACACCCAGCTCAAGTCTCTATTTTAGGTCTATCCACTGGTGGCACTTCAGTGACAGCCACAAGTGGGTGCTCGTCAGCTTTCCTCTAGTAGCTGAATTTCACTCCTGAGCTTTCTCATTTGAGCCAATGGGAACCAAAATATGGAGAGGTACAAAGGTGGCCTAAGGCTCCTTCCTTCTGTTCCTGGTCTGATCACAGCTGAAGCCTATGGCTTTAGTAGGGTTACTCCTGATTTACCTAGGTGTGAGTGAGATCAGAATCAGGCCCCATATTTTTAAGAACAGCCATACATATGTGTAGCCTCAGAGGGAAAATTGTGAATAGTCCTAAGAGAGGCTCTTTCTCACTTGTTTATAAGAAAAGAACAAACATTTCTTTTTTTAAAATGTTAAAAGCAGTAGCCCTTTTAACACATCCTACATATACAACTTGTTTTTACAGGTGAAACAAACATACCACAAACTGGAAAGACATAAGTGATATGAAAGATAGACGTAAACATACATTAACCTTTCAAACAAAGTCTTATTCAGTTTAGCTCAAAAAATAGAGCCACAAAATGTGGATCCAAACTGGAGATCTTTAGATCTAGCTGGCCCCTTCAAAGATATAGGTTCGTTGTGACAGGGATTGTATCTTACTACATGTACATAGAGGGCCTAGAGCAATGGGGCCCTGATCTCAGTTTTGGGCCTCTAGGTGCTACCCTAATATAAATAATAATACAATGCAATTTGTCAATAGAACACTGTAAAGGATGAAACAAATACATTGTGAGTGCATAATACAAAAGAAAACTGCATTTATTTCAGCCTTTTTTCATTGTATGTGAAAAAATGCACAAAATACATGTGATTTCAATACAATCAAAGTCACAGTTATGATTACAATGCATTTTCATATGTCAGCATTTTCAAATAAAACTGATCCTATACAATAAATGTGGTATCTTTACACTTGTACTCATCACCATATTTGGATTTTCCAAAATTAAATACTATGTAACAATTCTGTTGTAAGAACGTAATCTCTCCAGGCCCTGGTGGCACAGCCAAAAGCGATTCCTAGTTTTGAAGCTGTACATGCTCTCTTTGACAAATGTGGGGAGACAGAATGGGGCAGACATGTTTTGATGAGATTTTAATTGCTTTCTTCCCAATCTGAACATGTTCTGTCCAGGTAGGAAATAGGAAGATGAGCATGTAGCTACTGAATTGACAGGCATGGTATAGATTAGATATACTGGAGAAACCAGCTCCATGAACTATTCTCGCAGCTGGTGGTCTGAGACCCACTTGTGGAAGATTTGCACAAAGCTGAGGGACTGTCCTCAGTTTGGTGAACTTCCTCAAGTTATCTTGAAATGTTTCAGCCTGCAAGAAGCTACTGTCTTCCTCCCTCCAGTCTCCTTATCCTTGTAGAAATCAGCCCCTTTAACAGAAGAGCTGAACAATGGAGGACTCTTTGTTGGCAGATAGCCTACTTATTGGAGGTTCCACCATTGAACCGCCTCATCTATTTTGTTGTTTTTTTTAAGGCTCATTACAGTCTCCTACCCCTTCTGAAAGTTGCCCTTGCTCTCCCACTGTGCCATTCCTCTGGCCTATGATACAGAGAAGCCCTTTGCTGATGTATAGAACTTTCTCAAAACCATTGCAACGGTTCACCCACTATAGCAGCACTTCTTAGTTCTGATTTGCGCTATAGTTTTGTCCTCTATGAAAAGGTTCTGAGAGTTTTATCTAGCTATGCTTAAGGGGCCTGATTTGTCTTTCCTGCAAACTAATGCAAATCTGGAGTAACTCTATTGAGGTCCCTGGCGTTGTGCTGGTGTGAAACTGACGTGAGAGGAGAGTCAGGCCAAAAATCCTTCTTCAGTTTCTGCAGTGAGCTTTGGAGTCTACAACCTTTTGAGCAGAACAGCTCTAGAGAAAACCACCAGTAATTCAGAGAAAAAAACCCTGTTTCAAATCAGATAGCTACAGGCTGTGCCACTTACTACAAAAAATGTGCCTTGCAGTTTTCCCCCTCTTAGTCAAGGAACCAAGAGCTCACTAAGCAAGGCATTATTATAACTATTTTGAAAAGATACTGAATGTGCTCTGACCTCCCTTACACCCTTTTACATCAATACAACTCCACTGATTTCAATGAAGTTGCTCCCAGTTCACCCTGGGGTGAAATCAGAATTAGATCCTTTTGCTGTTTGCAGATTGTAGTAGCGGGAATGAGGAAGGCAACAGTCAGAGTCATAGATTCCAAGGCCAGGAGGGACCATTGCGATTATCCAGTCTGACCTCCTGCATAACCCAGGCCATAGAACTTCCCCCAAATAATTCCTAGAGCAGAGCTTTTAGAAAAACATCCAATCTTAATTTTAAAATGGTCAGCGATGAACAAATGGCTGGCCTGGGAGGAGAACCGATTTGCTCGAATAGAAGAGGGAATGTAGGGTAAAAAAATAATCGTTACACATACACAAGTAACTTGATGTCATTCTTACCCATTATATGTCCTTACTTTTATTGCTTTATACACAGCAACCTGTGCTTGACACAACAGGGAGTGCAAATGCACTACTGCATTTAAAACCAGTGAAATGTTGGTCCGTAGCTGTATTCATTAATTACATTGAACTTCTGTGGGAAATCATTAATTAATTATCTCGACACTCAAGGCCAGATTCTGATCTCAGTGATTCCTGATGTACATTAGTGTATTACTCTGATTTTACAACAGGGTAAATGGGTGGTAAAGATTTGACCCTCATTGCTTTCTCAGTCACTTCCAACATCATGATACAAATGGTAAAGGCATTTTTAAAAATTAAAATGTAATTCTTACTCGGTGTCACTAATCTTTGTAACACTTTGGGCCATGTCATACTGTTGTTCTGTGCTGAGAGCTTCTCAGTGATATCAAGGCAGAATTCTGCACAAAGCCTCAGGGTCAAATCCTGCTCTCATGTTGTAGCAAATTGAGAGTAACTCCACTGAAGTCCATGGAGATGCTCCATATTAACATTTGTCTTTCTGAAAGCAGCATTTGTTTCTAAGGTTAGAATACAGCCGTTTGTTTCACGTTTGTCTCATTTGTACATGAAGAAATACCACATATTTTCTAGTACAATTAATTAAAATGAAATTAACTAAAATGAAATTCAGTAGATCTTGCCATAGTAGATTAAATACCAACATTAGAGATGCTGGTCGTAGTAGAAATTTTTCTGACCAACGCTTTAATGACAAGGGACTCTGTCAAATATATGCTATACTGACACCATGTTTTTAACAGAGTGAAGAGGAAACCATTCAGACTTTTGTTTCTGTGAGATCTGGCCTTTGGATATAGTACCATCTCCCTGTTTCTTTCAGTTTTCTCACCTTCCCAGTATAGGCCCTGATCCTGCACTTAAGAATATGCTTAACTTTACCACATTTGAATAATCCTATTGAAATTCCACTTTGGAACAGTAAAGGGCACTTCTGGATCAGAACCAGAATCGTTACTTGTAAGTGGACCGTCAGGGCTCAGCATGAGAACTCTACTGGTGAAAATAATTCAGTTTACAAAGAGGACTTATCTTTCCAAGTGATTTGTAAAGTCCTGTGCACACTTTTGGAGCACTATAAATAACAATAACTAGAACACTTGCTTTACAATCTTTTTCAGCAAACCTCCATATATGGGGGACAGAGCATGGCTGTCACTATCCTAGAAAATTCCCAGATTTCAGCCCATGAGGATCAATGCACAAAAATGCCTCCCTCCCTTCCCTTCCTTTATGAAGTCTGCTCCAAACCATGTATAATGTTATGAATGAGGGGTGCTGCTTTCACTATAGCACTTCTCCTTTCTCCTGTGGTACTACTAGGCCTATGGCTGACCCATACCGAGTCATTTGTTATGGAAAATATTATAGTTGATTCACGTTTGCTTAATAGCCACCTTGTTCTACCTTCAAGGTGTCTGCATTTCAATAGTGCACAAAAGTGATCTCTATGTACGTCTTTCCTACCTCAACAGGGTTTTGTGTGACTTCATTAGCTAACGTTTGTAAAATTTTGAGATCCTCAGATAACAGAGATTACATACGTGCAAAGAATTATTAATCTGATAATCTGTTAGTTCACTGATCCCCTTCAGAATATATCACATACTCCCCCCATCAGGTTGCATTTGAGCCATAAAAAGGTGTCATATGAACAAGACAGCAGTATTCACAAGATTCCAGCTCATTGGTCTCTCAGGGCTGACAAGATCTGGAATTCTCTTCATAAGCATTAAATTAAATACCAAGACAACCATAAGCAGACATACATATATAATATGTACAGTGGCCATAGATATATTAACATTAGGAAGGAAACCAGTACATCTTAGACTGTGAAAACAATGACAAAAATAATTTTAAAAAATCTTAAAGTGCTGGGTGACAGCCTATAACTTATGGGTGGAAATAAAAGGAGATGATCAAAAGGTGATCAGAATGAAACTGTCCAAGATCATGCTTTTTATTTCCTCATTTTTATTGATAAGTCAACTGCTGAATTCATCCTTCAGCCTGGCTTGGATGTTGGGCACGCTAAAAATATTTAAGTAGTTTTTGCTTTTTTTCCTGTCTTATCTCTATAACTTAGGTTTTCTAATGCCTCCACCATAATAGCATCGAAGCACTGGTTTGAACCGTTGGCATGAATTTGATGCTCAGGAAAGCAAGAGACTCACCTTTTCAGGGCAGGTTTAGATGACAGAGTGTTAAAAAAGCCCTGATTCTACCCAAATTCTTTCTGCATTACAACTTGCACTGTGGCCATCGCTGTGGACCACTTTTGGGGGCACCAGTGGTGAAGTACGGGTGCCATTTTTGCCAGTGTAGATGTAGCCTGACTCCAAGTTCAGATCCCCAGTGAGTCAATGCAGTAAATTAATATAAAACATTGAGGGTGAAGGAAACATAAGGGTACTAAAGACGTGTAGAGATGCATGAATGGGGATTGTTATAGGAATATGCATGCTAGTAAAAATCAGCTGACCCCTGGGGAATATTAAAGAAATCCCTGAAGTTCCAGGTACGACTGTCTAAAGCCAGTACATCAATTGGTATTATATATTGATTTATATGGGACAAGGTTGTCGAGCCAGTGCAAGGAGGGAGTTGAAAATTACAGCATCAGCAGCAATTGTCTGTTTGGCACAAAATATTTTGTTCTCTTTTTCATCTCCTTTGCTAATGTTTCTGCTGGTTCAATTAAAATGTTTAAGGTTGGCATTCAAAAAGACTGCAACCACTAATGAGGGACTGTCAGAGTAAAAGTGTATTCCCAGCATTCCTTTAATAACAGCTGAGATTATTACAACTCAGATTATTTTGTTTACAAAATCAAAGGGCTGTATAGTTGCCCTCCACTCCTGCATTGTTTGGGGTGGGGAATGCAGAAGCTCTATTCAGCAATGCAGAAACCCACAGCAAACACTGCTTGTTCCACAACACGGGAGGAAAAAGGGGCCAACATGCACAGAATTTTTTGTTGTAGTTGTTTAAAGCCTCATTCAATGAACACCCCATCTGGAGGTTGCTATAATATTGTGGCTCCTGCGGCATCCATGCTTCTTGGGTCTTTCACACCAATGATGAAGTTGTTGGTTCTCCTGGCTCCGTGAACCAGGGAGAGCACATCCACTTTATCCACTTGATGACCCCTGGCTTCAAGGAATTCAATATCTTCTTCAAGAAATTCACCTGTCAAGATTTTAGAAGAGGTTATTTTAATTTAAGCCATTATTGCATTAGTTCCAGGTTTTTACCTTAAGCTTCTTGGAATCCATTGTGGCAGTGAAACTGCCCATTGGTGCCCATCAGATAGGGATCTGGGAGAAAGAGATGCATCACAAGAGTACAAGTATAATGGCCTAGTAAGAAGCACTGTTCGCTGGGTCTCAAGAGAGCAGCAAAGACAGTGTCATAATGGGGTATCGTCAAGGTGGACAGTATTGAGTTTTGGGGGGATGGGAGTTATGCGAGGATCACTTAGGGATGCAGAAAAACCTCCTTCTCAATGGAAAGGGAAAATTAACTGCTGCTTCTGCAAAAATTGATGATAGGGTAAGTGTGGGGCAAGAAAATGGAAAATCTAGCAGATAGAACTTACTGTAGCCTTCATTGTCGGCTTTCAGGATTAATTCAGGCTCAAATATTAGGGCTATCAGGATTAAACAGGAGTATGTGGACAGCTGCAGTCCACCTTAAAAGTAGGTTAGGAGCAGCACCATTCAGGTTCTTCACATAACGGACAGGAAGCAGCGCCCCTTTTCCTAAGCACAAGAGGAGGAGAAGCCTTTCATGCCACTTCTAAATGGCGTGGCAAAAAAGCCCCAATGGGCGAAATGCCAAAGGTTCACAGAGCTGGGTCAAAAGTTGTGATGCTTCTCTGGATTGCTTGCGCCTGCAAAGCTAATGTGGAAATCGATCTGTCTGGAACAAGAAAGTGCTCCCAACTTGGAGTGTCTCAGGTTCTGCGTGCCCCGCTTGAGATAACTGGGGCATGATCTTCCCAACAGTCACGCACCCGCAGGCGATTGGAGCTCTGGGTGCTCAGCACTTTCTGAAAATCAAGGCACCCAAAGATTGAAGCCCCAAAAATCACTCGTCATTTTTGATAATTCAGGCCATGTTTTTTACGCCAAGATTATTTAGAGCTGAGACACAACTTGAATTTCTCCTATTATTTATTATCTGTATTCCAGTAGTGCTTAGGGACCCCAGCCAGAGTTGGAGACCTCATTGTGCTAGGTACTGTACACACACAGAAGACAGTCCCTGTCCCAAGAACTCACAGTTACAAAGGCAAGAGACAGACATGCAACAAAAAATGCAAGTTGCCAAGGAGCACAGTTCTGATAAATTACAATGCAGTTTCTTCCCTGGTTCCCCTTCACATAGCCCTGCCTTTCTCTACCTATCTCCCCTGCTTTGTTATTGGTTGTGCTTTCACAATTTTAATATAAATACTGAAGTGAGGTTGCAAATTGACTCAAGATACAACATTACAAACTGAGCGGGTAAGTACAAATCTCATGATATTTATAGATATATAAAGTGTAGGTCAGAGCATGGTTTAGAAGTGTCTTTTACAGTATTATCAGCTGGAGGCATTCAAAAATCACAAATCAGGCTGAAAAAAACACGACCTTTTCTTTTTTAATAGTAAATTTTGGGTTCTTTTTAATTGTCTTCTGGTTAAATTACATTCTGGTCCCATTTTCAGACTTTTCTCTGCAACTTTGAGGGCTAAAAACTTTGAAGGAAGGACTGCCTTTTTTTTTTCCCCCATGAAAGCAGAGATTTTCATATAATTACATGATTCCAGGACCTGGAGCTTCAGGAAAAATACAAAATTATGTGAACCTCACAATAAACTTGGGAGAGTTGGCAACACTGCGGAAGTTTGAGGACATCTAGCCTGGCAGAGTTCTGGGCACATGAGAACCATAAAGATATTATCATGGATTTCCCCTTCCTGCCAGCAGGACTGCAGCTGAGTATAGTGGCAGGGGGAATGGAAAGTGAAAGTAAAAGTGTTTGTGAGGGTAACGCTGGCTGTAGCTAGCTCTAGGAGAGGTAGGCCCCACTGTGTATGAAGACTCTGGCTGCATTAAAAGACTGCCAATTTGAAGACATGTTCGTGGTCTTGCCTTGTGCATTTTGGCTAGACATGGTACCACAATCTCCGTACGCAGGCGGCGTTTGCAGAGAGAAGCAAAACAATTATTAGGAGCCAGGTGAATGGTTTATGAGGAAAGACGGAAAGACACTGAACACATACAGCTTGGCCAAACGATTATAGAGGGGCAAATGAGTATTTGAAAGGTGTGACCACCAAGAAGGGAGAGGAATTGGGGAGAATAAAAGGGTGTAGCTAGCAGGAATGGGATGATGGCATCAAGCAAAGGAAAAAATATCAAGGAAAGTGTGCTAATGGTGAGGTCTACCAGACTACGGAAAAATCTCCAATTCGGCGTGGGGGAAACCCCATCACTTTGGTACATTTGGGCTGGAAAAAGCACTGGAGACTAGCCAGGAAGGACCAATCCCAAATTGGCTGGAAAAACAATATGTGAGCCTAATACATCTTTGCCATCTCTAATGTCTATGGTACTTTATTGTTGTTTTGTTACAAATCACTGTGGTCATGAATGGATCTCATTGGTGAGCATAATGCACAAGTACAGCTTATCCTATAGGTAGGGTGCTCAGAAATGCTACTTTACAATGTGTCTCTTTGGATATACACTTCACAGTTTGAACATGATGAAGACTTGGAATGGCTAAGTATGATGATGCATAGACACGGGAACAGAGAGCAGGTCTTCTGTCAGCTTTGGGGGATGCTTTCATGTGGAGGCCTGGCTGTACTGAAACTGGTTGTACAGATAACATGAGAACACAGCTGTCCTATGGCACTCGCCATCTCTTTTTTGCACGTGAGGAATCATCCTAACCAGTCCACTACAAGCTGGGAACACATGGTCCCTTTTACGATTCAAGCCATTTAATTAGAACTTGTCTATTTCTTTAGCTTTTACCTACAGAAGCAAAATCCATCAACTGGTGACTTGTTCTATGATCTCCAAATCCTGTGCTTTTTTTGACGCACATGAGACAATGTTCTACAATGCTAGATCCCATGTCCAACAAGAATGACAAGAAGGATTTGGCAATTATGGAATAAGCAATGCCAGTCAGTCAATTTCGCCCATATATGCGAAAGTTGAAGGAGTTAAAAAAAAAAAAGAATGAATTACTAGAATTTTAAATTTGATTTGGTGTCCTTTAAGTCTGCCCCTCCTACCCACCAATCCCTATTCCTAGGCAAACTGTAATTTGAAATGGACCTCTTTCTTCCCTGCAGCTGCATTGTACATTTAAACAGATGATGTCTCCTTGGGAGAGACTGCAGGGTAATCCCAGATGTATAAAACAATTCCCTTTCTTTTTTGACATGGTAGAAATGTACTCTACCAAGATCAGTGCTCATCTCCATACTCACTGTCAACTTGCAGGATGTTGGATTGAAGCTGTGGATGCAGCCGACCCAGTGACAGACTCTCACTCAGGTTCTTGTTAAGTGTTAAAACATTTACTAAAACCTATTTAAGAAAAAGACCCCATATATTAATGTCATTCAGACACTAAGGAATAAGCATCCAAAGAATCTTCCTAATTTGCAACCCCAACATTTTGAAATGCATCCACTTCACAGGCAAACCGGCACTTTCTGCACAATTCCCCACTTTACATGAACAAAATGCATGTTTTTATACATTTAAATAGGTGCACCTGAAGATATTACAGGCATATTTTTGGAAGCCCTTTTTTTAAAAAAAGAAAATTAGTCCCGAAGGCATATCTTTGTAGAATTGCATGTGCACGTGCAGGTTTTGCATATAGTTCCCATTAAATCAGTGGGAGTCATGAGGCTGAAACTCCAGGGAAATCTTTGAAAAGGTATTTTTATGACCAAAAAGTGAACCCTTCTGACAACTTTAGGAGGCAAGTGGGTGGCTTTAATCTTACTCTGACTAATGCCTTCAGTGGGGTAAAGTGACTCAGAGTAAAGTTTGGAAGGAATGTGCTAAGCTGAACTTCTATGGGGATCAGAACCAAAATTCAACTCTCATCCTCCTGCGGTTCTCAGAACACAACAGTTCTATTTTCTAAAATTCTTTAAGAAGATGACCATTGACTAGGTCGTGGCACGTCACAAAACCTCTATGGAGGTTGCTAAGACTCTGTCTCCTGACATTTATGAGAGCCGCCATCAGCGAAGGCACACCACCTTGTCCCAGACCTTGTCTATACAGCTAGTTCGTGCACAGCAAGCCAGACTGTCGCTGTACAGCACACTAACCTGTCATGCACTATCTGGCCATGTAGTCCTTGGTACTGTGTAATAAAAGTTCCATAGCTCTGCACATTCGCATCCTACTAATTAGCCGTGCAGATAAACTCATAGTGAAAAGAAGGGACAAACTAGCAAATGTAGTTTTAGACTACCAATTATCCAGGACTGTATGGCTCAGAGGATTGATCTGATCACTTCGAGGTCAGCAGTTTGGATCCAGGCTGGCCAGCAGCAACAGAAAGTTGCTACTAATCAACACCAGTTAACATTTTTGTTGGCAGCCTCCGGAAAAAGTACAAAGTTGGAATGGGGGAAACAGAGCTCTCCTCTCTACTTTGGGGACTATCCCTATAGGGCAGGTTTGCAGTGCTTTGGGGTGGCAGGTGGGGAAGGGGAAACAATCTATGCTCACACAGTGTGGCTTGACCATACATGAGCTTACTACTTCTGTTGGAGTAATAGACCAGCAATGTAGGCTCGGCTAGTAGAGGCTTGTGCTTTTAGACCCACAGGTCCAGTGTTCATTCCGTGCAGATGACGCAACCAGGAGTCTTGTTACAAGTGAATCTCATCTTCCGTGTCACACCAGTGCCCATGTTTTACTGGAGGACTTCAGTCTCCATAGGCTGTTTCCTTGAAGCAGAACTAACTGCACATTAAGACAATATTTTAACCTCTGCAGAAACAGGAATTGCATATTTCATGTTTGTCCTGATAATCGCCATACTGGTGTGGGCAGCCTCCAGTGCCAGCAGGAGGAAACACTGGAAGACAGCTTGGACCTTCCCTATAGCAAGTGGTTCAGAACACGCTCAAATGCAGTACTCAAAGCTGACCTGCGTGATGCTGCTCAAGGCTTTGTCGCCATTGTTAGCTCCCAGACAAAGATAAGTCCCACACATCCCTTCTGACGGTCGAACAATAGTGGGCAGTAAAAAGGATAGGGGCCTTTTTCCAGGCTGAATGAGATTCCTCTGTTGATGAAAAAAAAATAACCCCCAATACTATTAAACAGATCAGAACAAAGATTTTTCCATAGCACAAATCGCTCATGTTACATTGTTTCTCTTTGCATTTCTGAGTCAATAACCCGAATACTAGTGGCTTGGTTATGATGCCGTTCACACTGCTATGATAGTACTAGTTCACATTTCTATAACACTTTTCGTTCCAAGGCACCCAAAGCTCTTTACAAACTACAAACAGCAGTAACTTCACCCACGACCAAAATGCAGCCACCTCTGGAGTGGAAAGTGGCAACTGTTTAACAGTGCATAGCAACACCACACCACACTTTAGCACAGGAAGTGACTAGCAGTGGTCAATGACACTCTTTGTCTGAGACCTCAGGATTTGGTTTCCATTGTCCATCACTTTTTCAACACGGAGAGCAATAATTTTCATATATAATCCTTAATTCCAGTCAATATAATGTGTGATCAGCCTGGGAAGAAAGTGTGCTTTCTACATAGCAACCATGCTAGACTCTATGTGTTTTCCTTGCAATACTATGATACTTCACATAGGCAGATCCCACATACACATCACACAACCTCCTCCTGTAGTCTATATTCTATTTCTCTACCGGGCCGCATGGAAAGAGAAGAGATAACTAGAGAGCTCAGCATGCATAAATAGCCTCTCTTGGTTCTGTGGAAGTTATTTGAGAATCAAGAGTCAAAACCAAAACAGTTCAAATTCAGAATTCCGTGTGGAAGTCATTACCAGGCTGGCAGAGTAGTGGTTCGAGGTACTGTTCAGCCAGGAAAAGTCCAACATCTGACTGTTTAGAAGGATCCCAGAGGATGTTATTATTCCACTTCCAAACGGACGGTTCAGGGAACTGAAAAGGAATAGAAAGAAACCTTGTGAAAACCCTTCCAGTAATGCACATCCCACTCCAAGGCTTACTCCTGTCAGAGCACTACCCCAGATTCCTCCTTCCACCTCGGTGGAGAATCTTCAGCAGGTGATTTTAGGGTTAGTGAAAGGTGCCAGCCTGACAACCCTAGAGAATGAAGGTCTCTGTGTGTCTATAGAACAGGTCCGGCATGGGCCGTAGCTATGCAAGCTTCTTCTGCGCAGCCCTGCCAACGCGCCTGGAGCCATCCCCTCTAGGCGAGAGGATATTTCTAGCTCCATGTGCCAGTCGCCCTTGGACTTTCTGCTAAAGATGACAGGTAGAGATGGAAATTTGTGATGTGAATTCCTCTCCATTAGGAACTAGACTGAGATCACCAAGTTATTTCAGAGAGGCCATTGAACAGCCTTAGATGGTAATGACTTGCAATCACCAATGATCTAGGCTGAACAGGTGAGTGCTAGGTGATGGGGACAGGTCTGTCACTTCCAGTCTCTAGCGTCATTCCTCTCTCCCCGACACTGAATGTACCTTCTTTTCTCTGCTCTCCCATCTCTAAAACCTGCCATGCTGAAAAAGTAAATCCTTTACCTTACCACTGCAACAATGTAGTCATCGGGTCCCATAACGAGGACCTGGCTAGCAGAGGGGTCGCTCTCCATGGAGAAGGGTGGAATATTGATCCCAGAAGGGAAGTACTGGGAGTCATTAATTAGCTGACGCAGGAAACCTGCCTTTGATTTACTGCAATGACAAGAGAGGGTAGGGGGCGAAAAAGCAATGAGCTTAGAAAGCAGAACATCTCCTAGTTAGGGCACACCTAATATATAGATCCATCGGGCTGTACCCCTCACAGGCCCCTTGGATGTGCCTGGGAGGAATAGAGGTTATTCAGTTGCACTGTGGCAAGCGAGCTCCTCTGGTGTATCAAATAGAAGGAAATGAGATGTCTCATCCACCACATCAGGAAGAGGCGACTCTGTGGTCATTGCTCTGGACCATTTGTTAGTCAGACTGTGGGCTGCAACACCCGCCCTGCTGGCTGGAGTTCAGTGAGGTTCAATGGAAGCACGACAGGTGAGAATGAGGGAACAGTAATGTCACTTTACAGACAAGATTGTACAGTGCCTAGCACAACACGGCCCTGGTCCACGCCTAGGGCTCCTGGATGCTACCACAATATAAATAACGACGACATGAGACCGCCAAAAGGAAGCACAGTGAAGGCTCCCTCAGGTCTGTGTCATGGACATGCTAGAAATGGATACACAAAAGCAACTGACACATCGCTGAGTTGTGAAAAAGGTGGCTGTGTTGATCCTACTATGATTTTTGTAACCAAGTGTCTCAGGCAACCTCTGCCAGCCTGTAACACCCCACTTTTTTTTAGCAGGGGTTGATGCTGCTACAGGTTAATTTATTTTCTACTACCTCAATGAGGCAGACAGTACTATGCTTCTTACCCTATTTAGCTATAAATGAAGTGGGAGGGCCTTTTTGGAGAAAGAGAATTTAGGGTGTGAGCTGAGCAGCTTTGAGGGAGGAACCCTAGGAGCAATCAGGTCAGGGAAAAGTTCCAGAGGGGTAGCCGTCTTAGTCTGTATACAGCAAAAACAACGAGAGTCCTGTAGCACCTTAAAGACTAACCCATTTCTGCGGGTGTAAACTTTCGTGGGCTGCAGCCCACTTCATCAGATGCATCTGATGGGCTGCAGCCCACGAAAGCTTACGCCCACAGAAATTTGTCAGTCTTTAAGGTGCTCCAGGACTCTCGTTGTATTTGCAGGTCAGGGAAGAAGGTTTGAGCTGACTTTTACATGGTATGATTGTTCATTTCTTCGGTAATAAAGCCAAACTCCAGGAAGGACTTTGCACAGCATACAGGCTTCCTTTTAGAGCAGATTGGGAAAGGCTTTCACGGGCAGAGGTCAGAGGAAAGCAACACATCCTGGTTACAAACGAACAGTTATATTTGTAGTGGGGTTGGGCCCCTCGGCCTTATTTTAATGAGTTTGTAAGTAGGTTATAGCATGGCTTGTTCCTAATCAAATGATATCCACACACAATATGGTTTAGACACAATTCTTAATGGTGTCACTGTGCTTGGACCCTGTTCATGGAAGAGCTGTAGCAAGTCCCTCCAACAGGAATCAGACCTTAAGCATGATTCCTCTGCTGCGTAGAGGAGGCCTCAGAGCCACTGCACTGTGCTCTTGCTATACAGAAAGGCCTCATCCACACTAGTAAAATTACCCACTGTTGACCAGAGGTGTCAGCAGAGGCTGCAGTTCAACCAGCATTGAACACGGTGCAGCTGCAAGTGTAGAAATGGATGAACTGCGTCCACACCATTGCATTAACCATGCAACCTGCTTTGAGAGATAAGAGACTATGTTTCAATTCCAGATTTGTCAGAGAGCATTAGGGAGACACGAAGCACCATTCTGGGTGTTGGGGGAAGCCAGTGTCCTTAACGTACAACTTCTGATTGGGACTGGATAGGCTCAGATGAGAGGTGGGTGTCTCTGCCTGAGGACCTGAGAAGGGATTTTAGAGGGGTAAAAATGGATGATAAACCTCCGGGTTTAGCCTGCTACAGAAAGAATCCAGCTGAGGAAATCACACTGCAATTCCCCATTGTCTTTCAGGGCCAAATTTGTTTTTGCTCATGTGAATATGGGCTGTGAAATAAGAGGATTATAAGTGTTCACCCCTGATGACAGCACAGCTCATGCTTCGCGAGGCCCCTTGGGAACTGGCCTTTCATCAGTAAAACAAACAAAAAAAGACATGCAGAACAAGGACCAGGTTTCATTGTACAACAGGAATATCAAACACAAATATTATGATGATTCATATTCATTTATTCACCAAAGCATTCCTCATTCTCAGACCTACCTCACCATGTCTTCTACACTATGGGAGATGGATGCATCACAGACTGGGTCTCCCAAGCTGTTAGCTAGGTCCAGTGCTATTTTTAACGTCTAAATCGAACACAAAGAAAGAAATGAAAAGCAACATTTAGGTGGCCCTGGAAGTCTCAACTTCCATTGTTCACTTACTCTTCTGGCATGTTGGATCCAGCTTCCATTTTGCCCCAACTCTTTGCCCTGTGACCACCATTCTAGAGTAGCAAGCTTCCATGGCTGTTATAAAGTGTTGTTGCCTCAATGGCAGATCTAACTGAAGAAAGCTGCCCTTCCACAGACCAAGCGGATGCAACCAAGATTTCTTGCTACACCTCAATAAGCAGGAGTAAAGCGCATGAACAAGACAGCCAAGGGACATGAGCTTTGCTTTCCAGGCAACATTACATGAAAGTGGGATATACCCAATGATATTTGTACAGTTGGTTGCCAAGGTGAAATATATGTACATACTATCTGTTCAACTGACTCATGCTAGCACGTTCCCATCTAAGAAACACAACCATCAGGCTATTACTTTCCCTCTACCTTCCAACCAGTAATTACCACTTCCTGGAGCATTCATCACAACACCAAAAATCATGCCAGATTTCCATGGGACTCCTGAGGATGAAGCTGCAGGTGCTCATAATACACAGTTCCACCAACGTCCCATTGCCACAGAACAGGAATTAATTGTTTTGCTCATTAACTGCTACCCATATTTCTAATTATATGTCACCCACATGGCTTGAATGGAAAATTTTAACCCTAGAACATTTAAAGGACCATATTTTAAAGGCACAATGGAGACGTGGCATCTTCGGGAACACAGAATCCTGCCAGGTGGGCCATGCATTCAGACATGGGTAAAGATGTGCCACGAAGAGACAACTGTTTTTAGGTCGATAAGCTGGTTTCAATTAACTACAGAAGGGAAGGAGACGTGCTAGCTGAGAGCTAGTGTATATGCACATTTTGTTCCCTTCCAAAACTGTTGTGATTTGACTCAGGTTGATTGACAGTTTCTTAGGATCAGCACAGCTTAATGATGCATTGCCGAAGGCAGAGTTACAAGAACAAACATGCTTTTCAGTCAACCAGGCCTGGGACTAAGACAATTTACTGGGAGATTTCAGTTTCAAGGTGGTGCAACTTTCATTATAGGTTCAAGTCATCGCTTAATCCTTTTGATTTATAGCCCAAATGTGTATTATGTTTTGTCATGTGTGGTGCACAAACAATTCCTCTTTAGGAGTCGTAATTTATCTTCTGATGTACAAAAAAAAAATTAACTGTTGGAAAAATGCTGCTTTCCACTAGTCAAGACACCGTGGGAGGGATTTTCCCTTATGCTAGCTAGTAGCCAAGGACAAGGGCTGTAAAAGCCCCTTAGGCGCTCAAGGAAGAATTCGCCCAGCTGCCCCCAAAACAGGCAGGCCACAGGACAGCTAAGGCCCACCTGGCAAACCTTGCTTAAAGATACCTTTCCATCTGCTGCTCCTGGTCTGCACTTTTCTGTGCTGCATTTCCAGTGAGTGCAACACAGCATCTCAGCCAAAAACTAAGCAACACTGAGATTTGCTTTCAGGCCCCAATTTGAAAAACCCCAGAGTGTGTGTTAGACATCTACCAACATACCTGTGCTCCTAGATCAAGTGGTTAGGTATCTACGTGGCTTCATACGCACCTGCAATTATTTGCAGGGGCAAACAGCAGGCATAAAAAGGGAGACCAACAGTAGTGGCAACCGCAAGCACTAAAGAAACATGACTCAGGCCCCCAAAATCAGGAGATTGGCTTAAAAAAAACAGGAGATTAAAAAAATTATAAAGGTCGGTTCTTTTTATTTGCCCTCTGAGTGTTCTTAGCATGCACTCAGGTCACATTTTCAGGCCTTTCTTCACAAATATGAGGGCAACAGCTTATTTAAAAAAAGAAATGAAAGCTGAGGCTCTCACATAATCACATGACTCCAGAACCTGGGATTTTAATGGGAAGAACCACACCAAATACGACTAGACTCACAAGAAAACTGAGAGAGTTGGCACCACTGGAAAAAAATTAAGCTCCCTTTAAAGATCAAGCCTCACATGCCTTTGCATTGCCACCACCAACAGAATATCTGTGTTTTAAAGGTAAACGGCAAAGCCTTTTAAAAGGTTTTTAAAAAATCACCCACTATCGTGTTCACTGTCACTTTTCTGACTATAGCTGCACTTTTAATATTGTCCATTTACATCAACTTATTTTATTCCAAAAACCTGTTGTGTCTGGTTATTGCTTCCTCTTTAGATCAAGGCACTGAGTTTGGATGATGAGGTACCTAAATACGAACTTCACTGACCATGGCAGCACAAGGAGTGAAAAATCACTCTTATACCGAGAGCCCCTGCAAATCCCACTTACGCCCTGCCTTGAAAGCCAAATGCTTCCGACCTTGCTCAAGACTTACACAGAACAAACCTGGGAGTTTTGGCTAATAAGTCTATATCAAGGACTGCAGGATCTAGCACTTAAAGCTTAAATAATAAGGAAGGCCTTTTGCAAGGTGACGAATTCTATCCCTCTGGGTATCTATATAGCAGCCTGTTTTCACGTTAACCCCAGCGGGAGTTACCTATGCAAATTCTCTGCACATTCATTAGGTAAATAAGGCCCTTTGGCATCAACACACAACACTCAGTCCAGTCTTACCTCTGCTATCCAGGGGAGGGTATTTTCCCTGGTTACCTGGCTCGTGATATTAAAGCCCTCGAGGATATTTAGCGCTGCGATCAGTGCAGGACCTGCATGTGGAGGTGGAGGGCTCAGAACAAGGTGACCTGTCAAGGAGAGAGAAGAGGAATAAAGCTGTTCACATGAGAAGCTGCTTTGTCAAGGTTTTACAGGACTGTTCTAGCTTTAACGCTTTCCCGTGAGCTGTCATCCGAGGAAAGGAAACCAAGCTTTTCGAATGTGGGAAGGCAATTATAGGTGATTTGAAAGAGATTTCTTAAAACATAGGTAACAGAGGGTAGCTGGTTCCTGTGAGCAGACCAGGCCCAGGGCCCCTGTGTCAGATCAGGTGAGCCAAACTAAGATCACCAATTAATTAGACAAACAGTTAATTAAAGTGGGCAGACCTAAAGGCCAGTCAGAGTGTAGGAAGAGAGGAAATGACTGGAGTAGGTGGTGCCTGGGGAGAGGAAGCACAGAGGAGTGGAGCTAACTCTGGTGGTGGGTTCCTGGGGAAGTAGCCCTGGGGCTTGTGTTCCAGAAGGGAAACAGACAGAGCTAGCAGAATGAGAACTGGCCATGAGAAAGAAGCTGCAGAGGCCCCTGGGAGGGGAGACCATGAAATCCTAGGACAAAATGTCAACTGACGTTTTCAAAGGGTGAACTGATTTTTTGACTGCTTTGTGCTTATATTTGGCCAAATAAACCTACTTAAAGGAGACGGGGTGTGGCAGTGAGTGCTTGTTAAACTGGGGAGAAGCCCTGCCATGTCACATGGTGAAGAACATTGGCTCTTTGATTAGCCCTGGATACAAAAGGAGCATGAGGTGGATCTTACCTGCACAATGAAGAGGAGGAATACAGAAGCAGGGAGCTGCAGTGTGGCCTTTGGCCACAAGGGGGTGATTCACAAGTGGTCACCATATTACAATAGGCTTATGCCCCATTTTTCTCCTTTTAGTTGGATAAAGAAGACCTGGAAGACTTTTGGGTTTCTTTCTGTTTGTTTCTTATATCAGAAATTAAAATCTTGTCTGCTTTTGGGAGATTTATGACCTCACTGGCCCAAGGATGCAAAAGACTACTGAGGCCTGGTCTACACTAACAATAGAGGTCGACATAATGCGACTTAAGTCGACCACATTAAGTACACGTCCCCACTGGCATGTCTGTTCCGCCGACCTAAATTGCAATAAAATTTGCCTTAATAAAACCACCTCTGAAAGTGGCGTAGTGCTGAAGTTCTATGGGTCCAATGTGTGTCAATGTAGGCACAGCGCAACGCAAATCAATGTTATTGGCCTCCGGGAGGCATCCCATAATGCTTTGTTGTGACTACTCTGGACATTTGCACTCTGCTGCACCACGGCCACATGCACAGGAAACAGCCCCTCCTCTGAAGCCTCAGGAAATTTTGAATTCCCATTTCCTCTTTGGTCAGCGTGGAGAGAGCTTTGTAGTTGAACTGCTCATGGCAACTGCATGCTCCAAACACGTTCCAGCGTGGAGTCGACCTGAGGTCTTGGATCTCATCAGCGTGCAGGGCAAAGGGTCTGTTCTGGCTCAGCTCTGAGCCAGCAAAAGAAATGTTGATATCTACGAGAAGATATCGCAGAGAAGGACCACAACAGGAATGCTCAGCAGTGCCACGTTCAAATCGAAGAGCTGAGGCAGGCATACCAGAAAACTAGGGAGGTGAACAGTCATTCTGGCTCGTCACTAAAGACGTGCTGCTTTTATGAGGAGCTGCATGCGAATCTCGGCGGTGACCCCACCACTGTGCCATCACACAGCATCGATACCTCTGAAGAACTCCAGTCCAGGATGAATGAGAATGAGGATGAGGAGGACAGGGGGTAGGAGAGCGGGGTATCCATTCCCCCTGACAGCCAGGACCTGTTCATTACCCCAGAGCAGCCCAGTCAGACACAGGACGTTACTGACAGAGATGGTGGGGAAGGCACATCTGGTGAGTGCGAATAGCAAATTGCATTTCTGTGGTTATGTCCCCAGTCCAGCTTGTTTGTGGGGAAAAAGGAGTTTCTGTTTTTGTGGGGATGGTATTCCTCGGTGTTGGTCCACTGAAGCAGAGGGTTACCCCCAGAACAGACTATGTGCACAGACATGCTCCAAGAATCCTCCATGGATATCTCCAGGAAACTTTCATGTAGGTACTCTGCAATCCTTTGCAGAAGGTTTCTGGGGAGGGCAGCCTTATTTCTTCTGCCACAGTAGGACACTTTTCCCCGCCACTCTGCTATTAAATGAGCAGGCATCGTTGTGGAACACAGCATAGCAGCAGAAGGGCCAAGTCAGTACTCCGATGCTCGCAGCAAATCTTCCCTTTCCGCCTGCGTTACCCTCAGGAAACTGATATCACACATGGGCACCTAGGGAAGATGGCGCAAGTTTGCAGTACCTGACCAATATAGTCACTGCGTGATATTCCTCTGCCATGGACGGTGTCCTGGGCCCCAACACAGACAATTCCTCTCTTTGTTTTGGACATGGGGGGAGGGAGGGAGCATGGTGCATCATGGGAGGAAGACAACCTTCCCAAAAGGCACTATGCGTAGTTGCACTGTGGGATAGCTACCCACAGTGCACTACTCCGACTATTGATGCAAATGCAGCTGGTGGAGACGCAAACCCCTGACGCAATGCACGTGGTGTGATCACACGCCTCCGATTTCATGAATTCGGCGGGTGAAAGTTGACTGACATTAAATCGACTTCACTCTGCAATGCAGACATACCTTGCACGTGAGGGTTGGAATTTGTATTCAGTTTGCTTAAAATTCTTGGGGTCAGGTTCTCAGTTGCTGCAAACCAATGTAACTCCACGGACTTCAGTGAAGATAAACTGATTTACACCAGTAGATAATCTGGCCCTTTTACCTGTTTTTGTTAAGAAACATTTATCTCAAATGCCTAAATAAGCAGCAGCAGCAGCAGAAGAGGTCCTTTGTTAAAGATTCAACACCCTGCCCCTGCCATTAAAGGATGAGGAAGTTAAGAAAAACTTCCAGCAAAACAGAATGACCAGACTTCACAGTTCTGATATTCTTAAAGTAAAAAAATACACCTTACTTTCCAGGCCTTCTCTATCCATCATAAAGAGGCCCAAAAGGGCATAAACCCACGTTTTTCCCTTTTGCAGATCAAGGGCCATTTGCAAGCTGTACACAACTCATGTGCAATGACATGGCATGGCATACATCAGGATATGGCATCAACATGTGGTCAAGGTGTGGCTCTGTGTGATGACATCATATCAAAATGTCATCACTTGCTTTCGCAAGCTCCAAAGCTATCTGACAGATGGCTGATGTGCCCCAAGCCAGGATCGGAGTTTACAGACTTGTTCTGTCAAGGAAAACGTGAATCTCTGTCAAATGCTGGACGCATCCTTAACTTATTGAGAGGCCCCACTAGTTTGCAGCAGGTGACTGCAACACTTCGACTGCCCTGTGCAGAACTGTGATCCCGCCGACACAAACCCATACAGTGACGGGGGTTATAGCTCCGTGGGCTTGGCTTCCTCAGACTCTTTTCTCCTCTGGTCTCGGGGGCAATTCTGATTTACACTTGCTAACTGATGCTATCATGTGCCAGAGGGTGAGGGAGCCTGTGAATGAGAGACGCAGGGCTGGCAGGACACTTTACCTTGATACACTGTGTGGACTGGATTCTCCACTAGGGCGTTGTAGTTACTGAAGTCTTCCTCTAACAGGACTCCTCCATAGTTATGGACCTGAACAAAAGAGCAAGGCAGCTGAGTCAATGAGTTATTGCAGTCAGCGTGCCAGTGCAGTGAACAGCATTGTATTCCGACTTTGGTTAAACAACAATGACCGTCTTATGATGATTTTTGGCTGTGGTGTTCAGAGCCTAAAGGAGTTAGGAGCCCATTGAATTTCAATGGAATCTGGATGCCTAACTGCCTTAGATTTCCCTTGAAAAATTCCATCCTTTATGACTAAAAGCCTTGGTGCTCCCTTCCCCCATGCCCAAATGTCAACACATCTGTAGTAGCCCAGCCCCAATAGCATGGCCAGGCGATGGGCACCATGAACCAGCTCTGCATCTCTCTCCGTGGCATGATGGGGTGACAGGCATGGCTACAGCTCTGCAGACTTCAGTGGGGTGAACCAAGGGATGAATCCGGCCCATTACCTTGACAGTCTTGCTACTCATATTTTCTGGAGCATGCACTTTACTTGCTCAAACTTAAGAAGAGACCTTCCCCCCTGCAGCATAGGGGAATTCTCTCTCCTTTCACCCTGTGTACTCTTCCTGTTTATTTCTCAGTCTCCTCTCCTCTACAGCAACTCCAGTGGAGGATGGACACCTGGCTTCTTTTATTCTGAACTCGTCCTACAGACTGCTTGCTGCACATATCACTTGGCCAAGGCTATCCCAAGGAGTAATGGGACCTGCATCTCAGTGCTGGAGCCCATTGGGTACCTCTGCAGTAATAATTATTATAATGAGGATACCTGGCCATTCCCAAGTGCTTTGCATCCAAGCATCTCAAAGTGCTTGACAAAAATCAATAATTATGTCTCAGAACTACCGTCGAGACAGGCAGGACCTGATGTGTTCTGATCTGAAGCTGAAGTAGGGATCTGGATGTGGGACTTTGGTTCAGGCCCTTTGGTTCTGGGAATAAGATGCAATTTTTTTAACCAGTGAAGGTGGGTAACTGTTGGAACAGATTGCTAAGGAGAGGAAGGATTGGTTAGGGCACTGGGACTTGGGAGATTCAATTCCCTGCTCTGAGACAGATTTCTTGAATGACCCTGGGCAAGTCACTTAGATTCTCTGTGCTTCAATCCCACATCTGTAAAATGGAGGTAATAGCACTGCCCTCCCTCGCAGGGGGGCTGGGACGCAAAATCCATTAAAGACTGTGAGGTGCTCAGACAATGCTCTGACGGAGGCTGTGTAAGTACAAAAGACAGAAAGGCAAGAGATATGGTGGCTGTTCCATCACTTGGTGTCTTCGACTCGAGACTGGATGCCTTTCTTGAAGATATGCCCTTGTTTAAGTACAAATTCTTGGGCCCAGGAGGACTCACTTACACAGACGGGAAGGACAGTTCCCTACAATACTGGAGTGACTGTGTGAAAGTCCATGGCCTGCATTTTGCAGAAGGTCAGAGTAGAAGGTAACTGCCCCTTTCGGCTCCAAGTCTGAGTGTGTGCACTCACAGAACCCTCCAAGGGAGGGAATACAATTGCTCGGTCTCTTGCATACACAGCCCTGACTCCCTTCGCTTATGTCAGTATAAATGAGAGCAACTCCACTGAAGTCAATGAAGCGACACCAGTGTCTGATGCGATACGAGACTCAAGCCCACTGTTGTTCTAGCTAGTGCTTTGGCTTTCCACCCAACACTCTGAATAAGCAAAGAACACAGCCTCTGCTGTGCTGGGATCTGGCTTTCCAAAACTAAGCACTTAACGTATCGAGAGGCTGCCATCTCAGGCGGAACCATTACCAGATGAAGCACAGGAGCAGGCGAGCTAATGCATTCACATGCGGGGCATGTTCACAGAGGGCAAAAATAGCCTGAAGGGCACATGCAAGTCAGGGTTTGCACTCACACGCAACAAAGTATGTGTAAGCATCATCTCATCTGCCTAAAATATGCAAATTCCCACCTGCGCATGCTAGGTGCCCCTTTGAAAATGTGGCTCATCATTTTAAGCCCCACTCCCTGCACCAAGCAACAGCTACCTCCCAAAAGATAAAGAGCCTGATTCATTTGCGTTACTCCAGTAGCTCCACTGGAATCCCTTGGCCACTGACTTGCACCAGCTGAGGACCTAGCCCAGTGGATAAAATGGAGCCGCTGCTACCCAGGCAAAAGGAGTGTGAAAGATATGCAAAGGGGAGCAGGCCTCTGAGAAACAAAGCACAGAGGCCATCTCAAATTCTCAGAACAACATTCTTCCCACCTGTGCCTTTCTGGAAAAAAAGGGATCAGGTATCTTGGAGCCTTACATGATTTCACATCTTAAATGGCATTTGTTCAGTCAGAACAACAAACCGCTTTAAGCTTAGCTGTGAACTCAGCACTTTGCTTTTCTGTGCAATGTAGGCTTTAACCAGGAGCTTAACCCCACTGCCTGGCATATTTCTTTGTTCTCCCAATCCCTTGGTTTACTCCTGTTTACAGAGCTCACTGTCTCTGCCTGGCAGCCACTTTTTTGCTTTTCTTCAGCAATACAGTGCGGGGAGGAGTGGGTAACAGAACAAGGATCAGCACACCATAGAGCTGTGAGCCAGTCCCCCTTCTCAGAGCACAAGCTTGGAGCTTTCCTCTTGGAGATATGGAGAAAGGATCAAGCACTTGTTGCAATTACAGAACTGTGTGGTTACTCTACAAACACTCAGGCATTTTGGGAGCACTTGCACAATGTCCGTAACCATGGGAAGGGAATAACTTTCAGCGTCATGTGGCAGGGATCGCCACTCTCCAGGGAAGCCTGGAAGTGCAGCTTTTGTGGGTGTGATTTATTCTTTATCGCTTCTTTCAACACAGATGACAAAGAAAACAAAACCGGCAAAGAGAAGAAAGGTATCTAACCTGGAGTAGAGTCAATATCAGATTTTAAAACAAGGTCGGCAAGACCAAGCTTCTTCATTACTAAGGGCAAAGAGAAATATCACAAAACCAGTCTTCGAGGGGTTAAAGAGATTTGCCTGTACAATTGTGAAACAACGGTCATTCTGTAATTCAGTCCCGGTTTGGAGTTCTTTGTAAAGAAAGATCAGACACTAAGCACTAGAATTATTCCTTTTCAGAAAAAGAGGGAAAAGGAGGAGAAAGAAAAAAGACCTAAGAAAAGCCCAAAAATTAAACAAAAGAGAGTAAGAGAGGAATGGTGGGGGAAGGGGCAGAGAGAGGGAAGAGATAAATTGGAAAGATGGAATGGGACGATGATCTCAGGGAGCAATACAAAATAAAAGGTTACTCGATGGACAATTTAACTGATTATTCTGATACTTTCAAAAATGGGGACCATACATCCATAAACTTATCTTGCTTAGAATCATAGAATCACAGAAGATTAGAGTTGGAAGGCACTTCAGGAGGTCATCTAGTCCAATCCCCTGCTCAAAGCAGGACTAACCTCAGCTAAGTCATCCCAGCCAGGGCTTTGACAAGCCGCAGCTTAAAAACCTCTGAAGATGGAGATTCCACCACCTCCCTAGGTCACCCATTCCAGTGCTTCACCACCCTCCTAGTGAAAAACTTTTTCCTAATGTCCGAACTAGACCTCCCCCACTGCAACTTGAGACCATTGCTCCTTGTTCTGTCATCTGCCACCACTGAAAACAGCCTAGCTCCATCCTCCCTGGAACCCCCTATCAGGCAGTTAAAGGCTGCTATCAAATCCCCGCTCATTCTTCTCTTCTGCAGACTAAACAAGCCTAGTTCTTTCAGCCTCTTCTCATACGTCTTATGCTCCAGCCCCCTAATGATTTTTGTTGCCCTCTGCTTGACTCTCGCCAATTTGTCCACATCCTTGTTTCTACTACAAACTGTTATTTGTTCCATTGCCACCAGGCTCCCCAAGCCAGAGATAGTTGGGTGCACTTTGGACTTCCACCATGGTAGAATTAGATATTTGGCTCTGACCAGAGCTTTACCCAACCAAAGCTTTTTCCCAAGGATTTCAGGTTCCAAGATGGATTTGTTAGGCCTAGGATGGCATGGCCAGCCTACAGTTCCACCCTGGGAGAGAGAAAGAAATTTCCCTATTTACCTCTGTCCAGAAAAGACAAATCACAGGGCAATCCCATACTATGTGGTGAAAATTAGCACTGAAGTGCAGCTTTTTTAAACATATAATCATTTAGAAATTGGAACTTTTCATCTTTTTTTCCTTTTCTTCAGTTCTTCCTTCCAACTGTACCACTAAGGAACCAGAGAGGGCTACAGAGAACTTTCTGAATATGGTATCCTCACTACAGCAAGTGAAACGTAGCTCCAAGCAGTCTAAAATGGTGACTGAATAGCTGAATGAACATTGAGGGCAGACTCTAAGAACCGCAGGCTGTCACGACCACTTGTTTATGTTTCAGCATGGCAAATAACAATACAAGATGATTCTGTAGTGCCTTTTCTTGAGAATCCCAAAGCATTTTAAAAGCATTAGTTAAGCATCATGGCAGCCTTGAGATTTGGTGAATACCATCTCCCTTTTATAGATGGAGAAACTGAGGCAGAGAGAGATTAAGCCCCACATTTTCAAAAAAGCCCCCTAATTTTGGGTGCCCAACATCAGATCCTCTGGCCTGATTTTCAGAGGTGCTAAGCATTTGTACATCCCACTGACCTTAGCTGAAGAGGCAGGTGTTCTCCTTATGTCAGGCCCTATAGATATAAAGTTGGGCACCCAAAATTAGAGGCCACTTTTGAAAATTGGTGCATGGATAACTTGCACAGGGACATGCAGTGAGGCAATGGCAAAGCCCAGGGGAAAACCCAAGATTCCTGACTGCTGATACAGTGCTCCAACCCAAAGAGAAGGCTCCCTCCTTTGCAAAGCAAGCCTTATCGGACTGCAGCCATCGCCTGTCTTTAGAAGTCAGTAACATATCAAAACTAAAGCAGAGCAGCCGAGTACTGAATTGTGAGTGTGGACAAAGGCCTGAGGAGCATCAGCACTTCTTGGAACAGGAACTTACACAAAACCCCATCAGTGCTCACCAGGGAAAAGGTGCCTACATTAACTATGGATGTGACTCCTATTTAGCTGCTTTGAAAAGGTTCAGGGAATGGGGTCTTCAGGTGAGGACATTAGTAATTAACTCTCACCTCAAGGTCCCCAGTTCAAATACACCCAAAGCTGATACTGACTGGAAATCATTGCCATCTGATAGCTTTTTGGTGTGCAAAGAGGTAGAAGCCTCAGGACTATTATACTTATTCAGTGGCCAAATGGAGGACTCTTCTCCAAGGCTTTCCGACCCTTTTCCTAGGACCTAAATTCACTCAAAAACTTTAACCATTCAATCCTTACAGCCTAGTCCTATCAAATGTAACAGGGATTAAACAAATGGGGCTCTACAGAAATGATGGTAAAAAGCCTATAGAATTTAACAGAGAATTAGATCCTTTCTGTAGTTTCCTTGGGACATTTCAAGAGAGGAAAGAGTAGATTTCACTTTCCTAGTTGATGGCGCCACTTCATTGGTCCCTCATACTGGTTTAAATCAGGATTAAGTCCCCTGAAGTCAATGGAGTTACGCACGGGCAGGTGAGAGAGAAAAAAATGAGCTTTAAATGTTTGTTTTTAATCACTCAAGTCAAAACTGGCGACCGGTCACCTTCAGCAGGCGTCCGCATTTAAAACAAAGCGCAGCTAGAGGCACCGTTTCCTGTCCCAGTTTGCATTATGCAGTAATTCATGTACAGGTAAATACAGACATAGCTCACCTCAGAAATTATCTCCTGGGTCAGGTTTCCACTGTAGAAAGCTGAGACCCCTTCGGAGCCAACTAGATCCAAAATGGTTGCTAGATCGAGTCGCCTCACAAACATTCCAGGCAACAGAGGCTGACCGTCTGGAAGGAAAGTATCTCTGAATTTGTCAGAGTAGTTCATCTCCTTCAGTTCTGTAATAGCTCTGGCTGTAGGGCAAGAAAGGTGACAGCAGTATTACAGGAGGAGACCACATAGTAGGACATTCAGATCACCACAGAGACCAGCTGAAGAAGATGGCCACCAATGGTGCATTTACGGCCTGTGCAGTTCTGCTCTCTGGTTTGTTAAGGTGAGCGTGTGTGAGAATGAGACAGGGCTTCCCAGCCATTGCCCTCTTTGAAAAGTGACAGATAGTCATGGATCATGGGGGCAATAGGATCACCAGGTGTCCAGCTAATAGTAGGAGATGGACTGGCTTGTGGCTATCGCATGAGATTCGGATTCGGGGTCAGGATTGCATTGCTGGATCTGCCACAGATTTCCTGGATCTCCTTGGGAAAGACACATCGGCCTGCATTTTTTGTGCATGTTGGGCACTCTCCCACGTTGTGCATGGAGAGGGTTTGATGCATGAACATAAAGGCAAGTGTGAATGGGCATGTCCCCTGTTTGGGGGAACAGTAGGGCCACATGCACTCTGGCTGACACTAGGAGATCTAATTTGCTTCTTGCTGCCCCAGCCTGGCCTGTTGCACCCTACAGGCAGACTGAATGCCAGCAGGTACCACTGCCCTCCATCCACTAAGAGCTCCTCTGCTAGAGGCAGCCTATGAATGCCCTGTGTCTGCATCGTCCCTGCCTGTCCTAACAGTACTCATAAGAATGGCCCTACTGTGTCCCACCAATGGTCCATCTAGCCCAGTATCCTGTCTTCTAACAGTGGCCAATGCGAGGTGCTTCAGAGGGACTGAACAAAACAGGTAACCATTGAGCGATCCACCCCATTGCCATATCCCCAGCTTCTGACAAACAGCAATCCCTGCCCATCATGGCTAATAACCATTGATGGACATATCCTCCATGAATTTATCTAGTTCTTTTTTGAACACCATTATAATCTTGGCCTTCATAACATCTTCTGGCAAGGAGTTCCACAGTGCATTGTGTGAATAAATACTTCATTTTGTTCATTTTAAACCTGCTGCCTATTCATTTCATTTGGTGACCCCTAGTTCTTGTGTTATGAGAAGGAGTAAATAACATTTTCTTATTTACTTTCTCCAAACCAATCAGGATTTTATAGACCTCTATCATATCCCCACTTAGTTGTCTCTTTTCCAAGCTGAAAAGTCCAAGTCTTATTAATCTCTCCTCATATGGAAGCTTTTCCATACCCCTAATAATTTTTGTGGCCCTTTTCCAATTCGATATATTATTTTTAGATGGGCACCAGTTCTGCACTTAGCATTCAAGATGTGGGTGTGCCATGGATTTATAAAGAGGCAATACAATAGTTTATGTCTTATTATCTATTCCTTTCCTAATGATTCCCAACGTTCTGTTAGCTTTTTTGACTGCTGCAGCACATTGAATGGATGTTTTCAGAGAACTATGCACAGTGAATCCAAGATCTTTCTTGAGTGGTAACAGCTAATTTAGAGCCCATCATTTTATATGTATAGTTGGGATTATGTTTTCCAGTGTGCATTATTTAGCATTTATCTACATTGAATTTCATCTGCCTTTTTGTTGCTCAATCACCCAGTTTTGTGAGATGTCTTTGTAATTCTTCGCAGTCTGCTTGGACTTAACTTTCTTGAGTAATTTTGTATTGTCTGCAAATTTTGCCAGCTCACTGTTTACCACTTTTTCAAGATCATTTATTAATATGTTGAATGGAACTGGTCCCAGTACAGACCCTGGGGGACACCACTATTTATCTCTCCATTCTGAAAACTGATAGTAAACAAAGGGTAGGAATAAATTATCTTTTAACTAGTTACTGATCCAAGAAAGGACCTTCCCTCTAACCCCATGACAGCTTACTTTGCTTAAGAGCCTTTGGGGAGGGACCATTGGTCTGACCCAGTGTGGCCGTTCTTATATTCTTAACAGAACAAGCAATCATCAAGTGATCCAACCCCTTTTGTTCATTCCCAGCTTCTGGCAAACAGACGTCAGGCACTCAGAGTACAGTGTTGCATCCTTGCCCATCCTGGCTAATAGCCATTGATGGACCTATCCTCCATGAACTTATCTAGTTCTTTTTTGAGCCCAGCTATAGTTGTGGCCTTCAGAACATCTCCTGGTAGCGAGTTCCACAGGCTGACTGTGCATTATGCGAAGAAATACTTCCTTTTGTTTGCTTTAAACCTTCTGCCTATTAATTTCATTGGCTGACCCCTAGTTCTTGTGTTATGAGTAAATAACATTTCCTTATCCACATTCTCCAGATTTTGTAGATCTCTATCATATCCCGCCTTAGTCATCTCTTTTCCAAGTTGAAAAGTCCCAGTCTTTTTAATTTCTACTCATATGGAAGCTGTTCCATACCCTTAATCGTACTCCATCCCAGCAGTTCAGCTTTCTTTGGGTATGTCTACACTGCAACTGAAGTGAATCAGGACTCCAGCTTCAGTACACAAAAGGTCTAATGCTAGCATAGGAGTGTCTACACTGAAAAGTTATGGGGGATAGACGTGTTTAAACACGAGGGTGAGAAGTGCCTCAATAAAACAACAGATTAGATCAAACAGATAAATGGACTGACTTTTGCACTGCACCTGCCCACAGTATCAATGGGAGAACTCCCAGAAACTCCAATAGTGCAGGATCTGAATCTAGGTTCCAACATTCTGTTTCTAATGAATGTTCAGCCAAAACCCAGGAGTCCACTTAGGAAAGATCTGCTCTGGATCTTTCATTCTCTGCTGCTCAGGCCGAGCTCAATTTCTAACTCTAATGCAGTGCATTTCCCTGTCTGAAGTGCATTAGATTCCAGGAAATTAACCCCCATCCACATTCTCAACACGTAAGTGCCGACCTCTTCTTCCGTAACATATGCAAGATGAAATACTCCCTGGCATACATCACGTAGGACCCTTTGCTGCGTTAATGTGCTCACCCAAGTCATGCGTGACATTGAATCCATCCTGGGCAATGCTTGCAACAAGGCCCAAAAGTTCTGACCATGGGAGTCTGGCAAAGAAGAAAACAAAGAGAAATCTGTATTTGAAATGAAGCCTAGTAAAAGCAGAGCTGTCTTCAGAGAACTAACATTGTGGTTAGCGCAGGGGTACAGCGAGGATCTGTTTTACTGGAAGCCTCTTTGTTGCAGCAGAGCATAGAACTGGGACACTGCTTCCCTCTCTGTAACCTTGGGAAGTCACTTAACACCTCCCCTCCATACTCCATCTGTACAATGGAGGTAATAATATGGATCTACTGCACAGCGCTGGGTGTGAGGATTAATTAAGTGGAGATGATCAAAAAATGCAAAACTTTCCAGGAAAATTTCGGAATGAAGTGAAAACAAATTTTTCATTTGAAAACTTTTACAGAATTTTTTGACAAAATGAAAACCAGAAAAAAAATCTGGTTTTGAAAAATGATTTTTTGTTCATTTTAACCCACTTCCTCTCTTTATTTTCCTCCTGAAAAAGGCAGAGAGAAGGGGCAAGATCCCAAACTTTTCATTTATTTGTTAAAAACCCAGAAAATTTCAACCCAGATGAAATGTTTTGTTTCAGCCAAACATCTTTTGGGGGAGGAGGGGAAACAAAATCGACCTGTTCTATCATTTAACTTAGATTTCTATCTAAGTTTGTGGTCTGGTTTTCACAGGGCTCAAGTGCCTTTAACTTCCATTGAATTCAATGAGAGTTGAAGTGCTCAGCTCATCTGAAAATGGAGCCAGAGACATGTGATTGCAGGCACAGCTGTGATAAAGGCACATGAAAATCAGCCATGTAATGGCACGTGTGCAATTCTGAAAACCCCAGCCAGTGTCTATAAAGGGCACTGGGGACAAAAAGGGCTATAGAAGTGCTGCACATTGAAGGAAGAGATCTGGAAAACAACATGTTCCAAAGGAAACTGAATCAATAGCCTATCCAAGAATATCAAGAGAGATCAAGGGAGTCCTGTGCCATGGTGAGTTGGGCCAGAGCTTCGACAGCAAGATCATATGGCCACGGAGCCCACCCTAGCCCTGAATCTGCCATAGACTGGAGTATTATAGCATGAGCAGCTGACAGACTGGGTGTTTTATCCTGCCACCCCCTTCAATAGAGTGCACTCTGTGCAGAGCTAATGCACATGAAATAGTCTTACCTGCCATGTGACTGATGTGCCTTGTGCATCCCATGTATCATGCCTGGCACCCCCACCAGGAGACCCGGCTGGACAGAGGGAAGCACAAAAAGAAAGAGTCAAATCACCCTTCGGACACAGTCCCCGAGTACCAGAAAGGAGGGGCCATCACTTTCCATACAGAAGTGTCCTAGCACGTTTCCCAGACAAAGTGACAGATGCTGATGATGCCAGAAATTTACATACAAAGGCTGGTGACAACACGCTCAGGAAAAGAGTAAAAGCCTTTGGGAAGAAAGTAGGGAGAATTCATCCCTGCTGTAACCCCAGCGAAGTCAAGGGGATGAACTCAGCCACACGACACGTAACGTTTGCTATTTACCTATTGTTTGGGATATTTCCAAGGGTGTGTCTACCCGGCAAAAAAACAAAAACAGAAAAAAGCCCTCGGCTGGGAGTCTCTGTCAGAGCCCGTGTCTACCACCTCCGGCTTGTGGCGCTCGCACTACGGCGCAAAAAATAGCCATGTAGACATTCAAGCTGTGGCTGGAGCTTGGGCTATGAAACCCAACCCCCTCCCCAGGCTCCAGAGTCCGAGCTCATAGGTCCACATGGCTATTTTTAGCTCCACAGTGCCAACTCAAGTCTGTAGAGCCAGGCTCCGCAACTCACCGCCACGGGGCGGAAGAGGGGGTTTGCCATGTAGATACACTCTTAGGGTCCTTGGACTCTCACTCTCTGAGGCAGACCGTTCTCATTTAATTTCCCTTATCCCCAAGCACGGCTCATTTTACTCAGATCCGGTCAGAGTTGCTACCTCAAGGGGTTTCTTTGTTGCACATGAAGCATTTCCCTGCTAGGCCACTCTTGCTAATCTGGATTGGCTCAGTAATGGACGGAGGGTTGTCTCCACGTAAGTTCTGTGGCCTATGCCAAACAAGCAGGTGAGTCTCCGTTCAGCTGCCAGTGGACAAAGATGGCTACTTACAAAACCCACCATGAGAACTGACAAGTAACCCCATGTGTTGGCCGGCTCAGGAGAGCGGTCAAGGCTGGAATGGGCCGTGAAGACTTAACTCCTCAGCCTTGGAGGGAATCGCGCTGGGGCAGGAGGAGAAGTGGTGTGGTGGTAGGAAAGCTTGACCTGTGCTTGTACCTGTTTTGTGAAGAGGGGATTTGAGTCTTCAGGACTAAAAAGCCAGCACCTTTCATCAGGGCTAATTTCCTCTCTGATTAACAGGCCCTCCCCGCTGCTCAGCGCACATTGCAGGGAATCGGAGTTAGTGAGGGAGGGAAAGAGAAGATGTGGAAATATTAGCAAGCAACGTCCACAAAAAGAAAATATAAATGCTCTCTCCCTCACCTTCATCTCCCAGGCCTTTTGAAGGCCCTCCTCCTGGATCCCAAAGGGGGCCGTCTCTCGGAAATCAATCACCCGACTCTCGTTCTTTCGGATGTCGTGGATTAGCATCACTCCCCCCCTGCAAAGAGAGAGTGTCTTGGGCATATGAAGCACCTCGCTGTACACCGGACTCCACGAGCATTTACTGCAGCCCTGAGCCTGGGGGGGGGAGATCGGGGTGTTTGACCAGCACTCCACCCCCACCACCGAATCCTCTGTGCGGGACATGGAGACGCATGGTGATCTGGGGTTCTACACCACCGTGCTTGAACAAATGGCGTCCTCTTACTTGCCTTCTGTTCCCTGCGCGTTGGGTGCTGTCGGCTGACTTCACTGGCACACACAAGCATTTACTACTGGCAGGCAAGCAGAGCCAGCACAGCCGCAGGAGAGTGAGTGGTTCAGTTTTGTGCAGTTTCACCTCACCTGTCATCTGATGCCAGTGACAAAGTCTTTATCATCCGTGATGGTGTACGAGGCAGAAAGAACTCATTCTGTGTTTCTGATCCCAGGCTCTGGTTTGTAAGCTGAGTACACGCTGAACACAAGCCAAAACCCTGGATCCAGACACCCAGGAACTTGGGGAAAGGTGTATGTGAAATCTAAAATCAAGGTCCACATTTTCCAAATGGCCCTATTTTTAAAATGGGCCAGACCAACACTCTGGCTCCAAACACATCAGCTCAGACGTTGGGGTGTACGAAATCCAGATCGAAAAGCTGCTGCATGACTCCACTTCTAACTTGTTCTGGAATCCTTATGAACTCTGATGATGACTAGTTGTTTGTTAAGCATCGCTGTGAGCAGCTCTGCGCAACCAAAAAAGCCCACAGATAGTCGTCACCATTCAAACTAAAAAGACCTTCAGAATCAAAAAAGTTGCATTTTTTTTAAAAGTGAGATTATTCATTATTGCTGTTTCTGACTCAGAGAGTCTAAGGCCAGAAAGGACGGTTGTGCTCAGCTAGTCTGACTTCCTCTATAACACAGGCCAGAGATTTCACCAAGAAATCTGTGTCGATCCCTAGAGCTTGGCGTTGAATTTATGCCTATTTTAGAAAGGCAACTCATTTTGATTGAAAGAAACCACCACATCCCATGGCACATTGTGCCAAGAGTTAATTATGTGTGTTGTTGTGGTGCCTAGGTCCAGTCATGGGCCAGGAGTCCATTTTGCTAACGCTGTACAAACTGAAGACAACAAGGAGGTCTGCCTTTACTGTTTAATATATGTGCCTTTTTTCCAGTTTTTATTTGTATTAGAACTGGGCAGGAAGTAGTTTTGCAGTCCCACAAAAGTGTTTGAGATTTCCAACGTTTTTCCCTTTCTGCATCGGAATGAAACTGTGACCAATATTTTTCGAGAGAAATGGACAGACACAGAGACAGCTAACAGAATAGCGAACAGCCCAGTGGTTAGTCTCTCTCTCTCTCTCTCTCTCGTTTAAACCAGAAATTACATCCTGGACCTGAGAAACCTTTCTGACAAAAGATTCATTACAACTGAAAAATTCTGTTTGATGAATTGGTACTTTCCACTGCAAATTTTTCAACAAAACATTTTTTTAGTCTGCTCTAATTTGTATGTTTCCACCCCAGACACTGGAGCTTTTAATGCCTTATGTAACAACATCAATGTACATGACCTGCCCTGGACAGCTCCTAATCTAAGGGCCTCACCCTGCAACTCTCACTTTGATTATATTTAACAGTACAACCCAACCCGGCTTAGTAAGTACTACCCTGCATGCATCAGGGTGACAGAACGGGCTCCCAATTTAAGACAAGAACAAGCAGGAGGAAGTGACAACCCAAAAGAGGTGGGTTCCAATCTGGGGATTGTACTCTGCAACCCCGAATCCAAATCTGAAAGTCTCTGCGGTAGAGGGTGGACTGGGGGCGTGTCAGAGGTGTGGCTGGGTTACTTTGCACTACAGCTATTCCCTGCTTCCCAGGCATACCCCACCTTAGCTCTTCGCTAGCTAGCTCGCTAAAACAGAAGTGAGGACGTGCGGTACAGGCTTCGGCACTGGCTATACATGCAAGCATGTACCCCAGGGTGGATGATAGGGATCAGGCAGGTTTGTGCAGCCCACGCTGAAGCTCACCCCATGCCGACCTCACTTCTAAGTTAGCTAGAATACCGCTAGCACGGGTACGTCTACATGAGCTGCCATTCACACCCCAGCTGCAGTGTACACGTAACACCAGGGTCCACAGGCAGCCATGGGAAGCAGAGCATAAGCTAGAGCAGCCTCGGAGCTGCTCTAATTTACACCAGAGAGATTTGGAGTGAAGATCCTTGCATTGGTTCATCTCCATAACATGCCAATGGGAGTAGCACTAGCTCACTATTAACCTACCCAGAGACAAGGCCCTGTACAGCTGCTGCTCCAGTCAATGGAAAATCTCCCACTGACGTCAACCAGGAGCAAAAGCAGACATTACACTTCAAAGTTCTCCATCTCTTCTCTTACCTAGCTCTGACACGCCAGCACACTGATACTGGCACATCTCCCTCGCAATAGCCCCTTCCTTATGATTTCTACAGAGAATCCTAAGACCGCTGTGAACAATGAGGGCATTTTCCTGATTATATAACCTGGCCCAGGCTGCAGAGGAAGAGATGTACGCTCTAATGAGCTGGGATGGACAGATCTTTATTTGTGTAGCCTCTGGGGAAGAATAAACACAGCCCTAATTAAGCCCAGAGTAAGAGGAACAGCAGCACTGGAGGTCTGAAGGACTGACCCTTGCGGTAGACACACAGGAGCTGATTATCAGTTACTCCATTCACGGGTGTGGAGTAGAGATGGAAGCAGTGAGGTGACGGTGGCTTTAAGCCCACCTTATCTGTCTGCCTTTCCATATGTATACTGGGGCCCCTCTAGCCTCTGGTGTAAATTAGAGCAGCTCCAGGCCTGCTCTGTAATTTATGCTCTGCTTCCCGTGGCCACCTGGGGACCCTGGGAAGCAGAGAACCGCCAAAGTGCAGTATAATCCGATCCCACCTCTAACATGTTCCCAGTGGACCCCAACTCCAGAGACCGAGGGCAGGACTGGTACCCTACCCTGGCCAGAAATAGGCATCTTAGTAAGATGTTTCTGCTAACCTTAAGGCTTCTTCATGCTGTCCGAGTGGCACAGAGAGACCTCAGTAGAAATTAGAATCAGGTGCGCATGGTGGTTTAAAATGTAGTTGTTCACTCGATGCTTTAATCCCCAGGTAGAACATGGGAACTCTGTGCCTTGGAAGTCTTGGGTAAATTGCACCTTTCCTAAATCCGTTCCCAACTAGCCCAGCCATTTGTGGTTTGGTTGGGTTTTTAATCCCAAGAAGAGATTTAGTAACAGGCTTGAGGGTCACACTGGGGTTTCCACTTACACCAAAAGAGTCTCAAATCCGCGTTGATGAGACATTATCAGGTGACAGCATTTATGTAACATTCGCTGGGACTTCCTGGTGTCCTGGCAAGCAGAAGGCTCAAGTCCCACTTGCATAACATCTTTGGAAACTAACAAAAAAGGGAGGCGCATCTCCAAGCAGTAGGCTCGAGTCAGAGGAGGTCGCATGGAGTCCAAAGTGGTGCAGCGGGCACCTTCCTCCAATCCCCTCACTCTGCGTGTTCCTGCACTTTAGATGTCCTTCCCTTCACTTTGTCCCCCCATGAGCTGAGGGCACCCCCACATTGCACATGCTGCTGTTGTTGCACCAAGGCCACAATTTACAGGTGTAACAAACCTTATTCAGGTCCTTAAAAACACCAGGACAGATCCTGAGGCGTGTCTGAGCTCCGCTCAGCATACCTGGGGGAGGGGGAACAGGGAGCGCTCCACCACCTTTTAATCTCTCCTGATCCTGGGGGCCAGATCCACCCCCTCACGTGCAGGCGCCGACTCAGGGCTGCTGTAATTTGTGCTTGCTGGAACTGCCTTCTAGCGGGCCCTCCAACTGGTCCTGGGTCACCCGAGTGCAGCACACTCCAGCCTTGCCCCGCTCCTGCAGCTGGCCCACCTGACCAACGCAAAGCAGCCCGAAGAATGGGAGAAAGGCTCTGGCCTAGGCGCTGTCGCAATGATTTGGTGCCCCCCCTTTTCTCCCTCCCTCACAGCAGCCAGCATGACAGTTAGACTAAGGGCCAGATCGCACCTGTAAAGCCACTACCTGTGTTGGGGGGTGCAGTGGCATGCCCCATTCCCCCCCCAGCAGGAGCTCCTAGAAGCAACACGTATGACTCGGGAGCGTGAGTCAGACTGGTTCCCAAGAGCTCTCCGCACGCTCACCCAGCTCTGCTGGCTGCTGCAGAAGGGGGGAAGCCCTAGCCCTCGTCAGCTCTAGCCTTGAGCAGTCCTTGTGTTCAGGAAGAGCAAGGACAGACTGTGACCAGCCTCCTTGGGGGCGCAGAGAAAGGAAGGATCCTTGTGGCCTCTCCCCTGCTTTCCGGGCTGGAAAGGGCTCATCAGGCCCCATCCCTACAAAAGTGCTGCAGCAGACATCTTCCCCGTCTCAGCCGGCAGGCGCACAAAGGAGGCGAGATGCACAGAGTCCATTGACACTTTCTGGTCACAGATCCTCCTGTGTCCGTTCCCCGCAGCACGGGATGCAGCACAGAGAGAAACTCCTTTCAGCTCCCTTGTAAAGCTCTGCGCCACTAGCCTGACCCAACTTCTTGCCGGACACTGGCCCCATTGCCCAGCCTCAACATCCTTCTGGTTAGCACCCAGCTTCAAAACAACAAAGCAGCCGCACTGAGTGGGCCCCCCAAGCAGAGGGGAACCCTGCACCCGGTTTGCACCTACCCGCCGATGCCCGACGTGTGTGGGTTGATTATTCCTGCACACAGAGCTGCGGCGATGGCGGCGTCCACGGAGGATCCTTGCCTGTTGAGCACCTCGATGCCCAGCGTGGTGCAGCGGGCAGCATCGGTGACCACAGCCCCCTGATGGAAGATCTAGGAGAAGCAAAGCCAATGAGTTAGGATGGTGGTTTGCAAGCGGGGGGTATGCAAGAAAAATCCTGTAACGGCGGACATCACGTTTTATTTAGTAAGGCTTGGCAAGCTAAGCTCAGGTCTATTGTGAGCTGATCTCGGAGGGGGGACGTAGTAGACTGCATTATTTGGAAAGGGGTACACAGCCTAAAAACTTTGAAAACCACGGTGTATGGGGAAAGGCAGAGCCATCTGCTGGCGGAAGGAACATTTCCCACCCTCACATTCAAGCCCACAGCAGGCCTGGTCTGAGGCCCACGACAAACAAGGGCAGCAGAAGATGGTTTGTGTCTGGGTGCAGTTCCAGGGGTCGGTTTTGACCTGTAAATGGCTGAGCGGTTGGATTCCTGACGACCCCACTCCTCGGGATACAGATGAGACTGTTCTGAGCCTCGGGCAAAAGGTCTCCCGCCACTGCTGCTGGCGAAGTGCCCCTTGCCAAATGCCCTAATGTGGCAGGTCGTTGCCGGAGCCCTGCTCTAGCCCTAGGTCTATTACATCGTAGTCTCCCAACCTGTGCTAGGCAAGACACAGGCAGGGGGTACTCGGGGAAAAAAAAGAGAGAGGGGGAGGCAGGCAGCAGCTGCCGACTTCTGGGGAAGCCTGGTGCCAACAGCCCACTTCCCACCCAGCCCCAGCTTCTAGCTGGGAGATGTGCAGCAGCCCCTGGCTTCTGGGGAAGGTGGGCGGCAGCCGCCCCACTTCCCGCCCAGTCACAGCTCCCAGCTGGGAGGCAGACGGCAGCTGCTACAGTCCCGGGAAGCTGGGCTGCAGCCATCTGCTTCCCGCCCAGTCCCAGCTGAGAAGCAGGCGGCAGCCGCCAGTTTTTCGGGAAGGTGCACGGCAGCCCCCCACTTCCCGCCCAGTCACAGCTCCCAGCTGGGAGGCAGTGGCAGCCGCTAGCTTCTGCAGGAGGCAGGCGGCAGCCACCCCATCTCACCGGGTCCCAGCTCCCAGGTGGGAGCCCGGTGGCAGCCTCCTGTGTCTCAGGAGCGGGGCTCGCAGCTGGGTGACAGCCACCTGGGCCCAGCTCCGAGCTGAGGGACAGCCTCCAGTGCCCCGGCTTGAGACCGTCAGCATCTGCCTGCCCACATCCCTGGGTCCCAGCCGGTGCGGGAGCCTCCTCTGCCCACCTCGGAGTGGATGGCAGTCACCCACCTCCCAGGCTGGCAGACAGGCAGCAGCCGCCTGCAACTGGCCCCGGTGGAAGCCCCCCTTCCTGGTTCAAAGCCCAGTGCCCAGAAAACTTGTCAATTGCACTGCTCTAGCTGAGTAGTGAAATTGATAACCATGACAACCCCAGATTTTACCAGTTACCCTCTTTTCCTGTCTCTCTCTCTCTCACCCCTTCCTCCTCAAATCTATGGCAAAAAATTTCGCATGGCGCTTTATATTCCCCAGCATTGGCATGCCGCTCAAAGCCTTCTAGCTTTGGCCGACATCACCTCTAGCCCAGGTACATAGTTGAGTTGTGCACCCCTGGTGCAAAGATGGTAACTAGATCTGACATCTGTCCTATCACAGCTTTATATACTCAGCCCTTCTTCCGACACTTGGCTCCCATTAGTCTGTAAATATAAAATCCTGTGGAAAATTGAGTGTTGGGGTTCTTATTAAAATTTTCAGAAGTTAGGGGGTACTTGCTACTTAAAAGGTTGAGAAACACTGTATTACGTTATGTCATGACCACAGCTGGCACCTGGACAGGGTTGGGATCATCTGGCCCCGTTTTCTATTCAAACCCGTTCCCGTTTGGAGTGTTTTCAAAATTCCACAAAAAACTTTTGAGAAAAGACAAAGGCAGACACCAAAGCAACCCCTACAGCAACCTCACCTCCGTTCCCCACCCATCCACATAACTAAACACAGCCTCATCTTCCCCCCCACAAATCCACACACAACCACCACAGCAGGGCCTCCACCCCCCACCACAAACCTACACACAACCCCCCCAGATCTCCCATCACCACCACACAGCTAAACACAACCCCCACAGCAGGTCCTGGATATTTGGCAAGGATGATCAGGAAATGGCTTGTTTTTACTATGTTTAGCCCCTAGGGTCTATAATTGTGGCCACTCTACAAATATACCACAGACAGACAGATAGGCAGATGGTTAGACAGACTGCTACTTAAGCAGACCTCTCTTGCAAATGAACTTGTGTGTCAGTATGAGTCCAAATAATTGACAGAGCAAGGATGTACCTTTCCCATTCTGAGACTCGCCCCAGAACATCTTTCCAGGACCTCCCCTCTCATGGACCAGTCTGAGAAGGGCAAGGGGGTCGTGAGTCACAGACACCTGTTTGCAACCCCCCCCCACAGTTACAGGACATCACAGCACACCAGTAAATGTTCTGTAGGCATGGGCAGGGAAAAGCACAGGGTTCCACTGTAGTTTAAACAATTACACTGCCCAGTTAAGAATTAAACCCCTCAATGACAGGCGCACAACACAGACCAGCAACACTATCCATTTTGCCCGGTGATTGTCAGAAAAGTGACCAGGTACCAATGGTGCCTTCTGACTTCTGAACCGAGCTGCTCTTTGCATGTATTCAAGTCCGGGTCTTTCTCCTGCTTGAACCACAGAGCTAACCAGAGGAGGATGAGCTGGAGACCATTGTCTCCCATGCACCATCATCCAAACTGCCAGATGAATCCGGTTGCACAAGCTCTGTCCGTAGTGACGATGCAAAAGCAGAGAAAACGCAGCTTGGCTCTCAGGCTTGGTCCACACTTACCTCCGCGATTCAGCGGCAGTCAACGGGAGTTACGCAAAGAACTTGTGTAACTCCCGTTGACTTCTGAGCTTCTCTTCTGTGTGCCATCTTCACTGCACTGCGCCGACGGGACCGTGCTCCCGCTGACGCAGCGCTGTGCCACTTGTGGATTAATAACATTGACTTCTGGATTGACTGAGCGGGTCTTCACTGACCGCTCAGTCAATCCAGATAAGTCGATCTGCCGCCCTCAGTGTAGACATAGCCTCAGATCCTGCAGGGAGCTGACAGCATTGGCTGCTAGAAAAACTGTTGCTATGTAAACAGTTCTGATTTTATATGGAGTCACTGGGCGGGAATCAGGACTGAGGCTCCCAATGTCAGTTCTACGGTCACTTTCTGGCATTCCCGGCACTTGCTGGGGAATCGTAATTGCTGAGAGCAAAGGAGGAAGCTGTAGGTCCCAGCAGGCAATTCTTCCCATTTCTAGATTATCGTCCATTAATGTAAAATAAGTAAATAAATAAATAAAAAGCCTCCTCTTACCTGTGGGTCCCCAAAGTAGATCTGCATGATGAGGGCCACGGTGACTCCCATAGCAAAGGTTAAGCAGGCAGTGATGATAACAGTCAGCCCGTCCTGGCGACAGCTGCAATCCCCAGAGAACGGGTCTTTGCTGGTCTCCCGAAGCGGCGAGATGCCCTGACTGCCCATCTCCGACGAAGAGGACGGCAGGCGCTGGAGGCGAGCGGATTTCAGGAAAGAATCTGGATCTTCACAGGCAGGAAGGAAAAGGAACGAGTATTAGCTTTGGGTCTTATTGCAGTGCACTCATATTACAAGCGTCACACCTGTACCCAGTCCAGCAAAGCTCTTATCTTCCTTGTTGGTCTGCGCTTTCAATAGATTTTCTGGCTCAGCTACTGCTCTGAGCCATTTTACTCCTGCTTCTTTAACACTTGTTAGCCTTAAGGGCACTTTCCACCTGGAGAAAACCCAAGACAATGAGATTTGGATAGGTAACTTCTCTGAATTTTGCTTGATGCCACAGATGGGATGCACAGATTCGGGGCACCAACCTCCCCATCCGTGAACCCATGATTAGGGCCCTTTGGGGATTGATTGTAACCAACTCCCATGGCACTCTGCTGACAGACCAGGCTCAGAACTGCTGCAGAAGATGAGTTAAGACCAAAAGCCCATCAACATTACTTGGAGGCTGTGCTTAGGGGAAAGCAATTTAAACAAACATACCCAGATCAAAACAGGAGGCACCGGTATAAGGAATAACTGTGATCAACAGGCTGGCAAAGTGGGAGCAAAGGGGATAGGAAAAATCTACCTACCCGTCTGTCTATCTATGCTACATGAGTGGTTTACAGCAACTCAACTAATCGTAAAGGCATTCAGCAAGCAAGGAGGCTGCTTCACTCTCACCATGTAAGACTTTAGAACAGTGACAAGGACAGCAAAATTTGGTAACTCGAGGTAATTACAGTATTGGAAATGATCAGTCCAACAGAAGGAGTTCCTTTGCCAGGCAAAGGGGAGGAAAAGGCCAGAATAGTCAACAAAGTACACATCGCTTCTAAGTGGCTGTGAAAACATTGTACCTTAGTGTTAAATGTTCTTCAGATCTATATTTTCTTCATCCATCAATTTTCACCAGATGATGGTTGTGAGAAAAGCCTGCACTGGAGGTTAGTAGCCTGGGCCCGACTCAGTTGCTGTTTAAATCCTGCGTCATCTAACATGAGATTTATATTCATGCAGCCACAGGTGGCCTTCCCTGATCAAACACACTCCAATTGGCTGAGATGAGGCCATGTGACCAGAGGAAATTTTACACCATTCCAAGGTTGACCACATTATTTACTATTTAATCATCCTTGGCTGCTTATTTTTTTAGTACGCACTAGCCAGTGATTGGCTGAAATGATTACACGGACCTATCATCCCCTCTCCAGTTGTCTTTGGTCATCTAAGCCTGGGATCTTTTAATGAGCCCCTGTCCCTTTCCCTGTCTTGTGGCTCTGGGTGCAGTGGGGATTGGAGCTGTTAACAGTCACCTTCCCCAGGCTTCCTTTCTTATTTGTGTGAAGCAAGTTCCTCTTGAGCTGCAAATGCTGGCATCATCAGCGCTCAGGCGTAGGGCTGCCAACAGTGCCTTGGTTTTTTTAATCTCTGTGCTGAGAGCTGCAAAACGCAGCAAGAAATACCCCTGGTGAACATAGGTGAGTCGTCTTCTTCGTATTAAGGATGATAATAACAACAGGAGGGGTGGGGTAGAGGTGAAAAGAAAACAGTCCCTTATTTTTGAAATACAATGTTGGTAACCCTAGCAGCCCAGATTCCTGTTCACCAGTTACCGTAGCGCATCAAAGCGAGGGCTGCAGTCACTGGTGCGTTTGAGCTACATAGCGTCAGATTCTCCTCCCACTTATGCCAGGTGCTCGCTAGTGAAACACTATTGACTTGAACAAGATCACCCCTCGTTTTCACCGGTGTGAGAGGAAACTCAAGCCCTGAGACTCCTTTGGAGAGTGATTGTGGAGCAGGCACAAAAGTTCCTGGGTGGCATCCCAGCCTGGAGGGTGCTAGGACGCGCAGCTCAGCAAGAAACCTGTGTCTGAGCCACGAGAGATGTTGCACAGAAATGAACTGCTGGCAGCACCGAGCGCAGAGACGGGGAGCGGGAGGGGACTGTGGATGAAAGGGAGGAGCTGTTCGCTCTCCATGTGGTAAAAAGGCTGCATGTTAACTGGATTTGGTGGCTCTTGGTTTGAGTATGTGATCACTGCAGAGGGAAGGAACTGGCCAAGAGCGGCCTATGCCCCTGCCACTGGGGGATGAGGCCAGGAGCTTTGAGACAGTTTTTGTCAGTCTGTAACTGTAGTTTTTTCCCTTCTTGAGCCTACAGCTATTTCTGTGGGGTGAGCACACTGGAGTGAGGGGACCCCGGGTCAGCACTGGTGAAGCATGTTGAACCTTGTAGAATTGGGGCAAAAGGGGGGAAGGGAATTGCCCATGGCCCTTGGTTCCGCCAGCATTCACACCTCTCTCAATTCCACCAGCACCACATTTGCCTGAAGCAGGAAATTCAAATGACAAATACTGACGGTCTCTGACTTGGAATCTCTATTCAAACCCATGTGCATTTCCAATCTCAATGCTAATCTATGTGGTACCATAGAGACCTGGAACCAGAGACTGCAGGACTGAAAATTAGACCTCTGCCACATCGAGAGTGTGGACGACAGCGCTCATCACATGCCCCACTTTTTCCCCAGACCCCCAACCCTCAGCACCCCTCCTATTCCTGCTCATGCTGCCCCTCACCCCAGAAGACAGCCTCCTGTGGAGGCTTTCATGGCAGACAGTTACGCCAGGGAACCCTGTTTGTTCCTTGGGGACCCAGGCACACTTTGACAGCCCATGTAGTGTAGACGCAGGAGCAGGGAGGAGAAATAGGCAGCTGAATGTGGGAGAGCTTTGCAGCTGAAAAAGGGATCAGAGTATCTGGTAGTAAGGGGAAATTCAGCAGCTGATGGGGGCTTTGGCATCTGTCATGGGTGGGTATGAGAGAGCCAGGCTGCGGCGCTAGTCCCCTGTGAGGGTGCATGGGGAGCCAGCGTTCAGAGCCAGTTGAAGGTGAATGTAGGAAAGGGCAGTCCCCCCTAACGGATAAGGCCTGGTGTCACCACCCTTTAGCCCATGCTCTATTGGCCGGGTCCTGCACCACTCAGAGCTTTTAAACCCTGCATCACCCTGCACCTTTTAATCCTTGTTTGCCCCTGTACGTTAATATAGTGACAGGAAAATAATCCAAATATTCGGCAGCTGTACAGTGCCTGGATTGCACAGACCTTCACAGGCATTACTGACTTCAGCCTCAAAACACCCTGCGCAGGCAGGGACGCATCTGTATCCCCATTATAGAGACGGGGAAACCCAAGCAGAGAGAGCCGACCTTGGGAAAGTCATGTCACAGGAAGGGCATGGCAGAGCTGGGACCAGCATCCTGAGGGAAAGGAGGCTCCAGTGGCTAGCCTGTGACCTGAGTTCAATTCCCTGCTCTGGCACAGACTTCCTGTGTGAACTTGGGCAAGTCATTTCGCTTCCCTGTACCTCCAGCCCCTATCTGTGAAAGGGGGATAACTGCACCGTCCTGTCTCACAGGGACTGTGAGGACAAATACATCAATGATTGTGACGTGCTCCACTAGTGTGGTGATGGGGGAGCCATATAAGTACCTCAGCGAGAATCTAACTCTCCTGGCTCACGGCACTGGGGGCTGCCTGTCTACAGGCTCAGAAAGACAGCACTGCATCTGGTTCCGTCTGATTCTCGCTGCGAAGTGCTCTTCACAACCACAGGGAACACTATTTTTTTATGAAATCAGAGCTTGGATTGGGCAGAAAATGAAGACCTAGGTTACCACCTTCCTCTATTTGCTGGATAATATCTCCCCCTCGGCACCGGGTGAATGCACAAGTAGATTTTTCGAAGCTACTTAATGTTACATTCATGTACGTTTTTGTATTTTCAGTTATAGAAGGGAATAGGGGAGTAGGAACATGAAACATTCAAGAATGTCAGCGGTGCAACTGTGTAACGGATTGCTGCATGAACCTCATGCAGCACTGTGGGGAAATTCAGTACCTATGCACACAAATAGCCCAATTTGCACGCACAGCCAGGATAACTGCACACATCGAAGCATAGAATTGTAGGACTGGAAGGGACCTCAAGAGGTCGTCTCGGCCAACCCCCTGTGCTAAGGCAGGACCAAGTATATCTAGACCATCCCTGACAGGTATTTGTCTAACCCAGGGGTCGGCAACCTTTACTATCAAAAGAGCCGCATGCGGCTCCGGAGCCGAGGGTTGCCGACCCCTGGTCTAACCTATTCTTAAAAACCTCCACAACCTCCCTTGGAAGCCTCTTCCATACGTAACTCTTAAGTTAAACTTAAGTTCGATATTAGGAAAAACATAAAGTTCCCTTGTTGCAGTTACGCTGATACTTCGTAGCCTACCTTCAAAGGACCTGGGGAACAGCACTTCACTTTCTTGAAGACAGTGATCAGGTCCCCTCAGTCTTTTCCCAAGACTAAGCATTCCCGTTTTTTTTAAACATTCCCTCAGAAATCAGGTTTTCTAAACCTTTCTCATTTCAGTTGTTCTCTTCTGGGCTCTGTCCAATTTGGCCACATCTTTCCTAAAGAGCGGTGCCCAAACAGGACCCAGTACTCCACTTGAGGCCTCACCAGTGCTATGTACAGTCGGACAATTACCTCCTGCATCTTACATATGATGCTCTTGTTAACACAGCCCAGAATGTTAGACTTTTTCACAACTGTCTCATGCTGGTGGCTCATATTCAATTTATGACCCACTATAACCCCTAGATCTTTTTCTGCAGTATTACTGACTAGCCAGTTATTCCCCCATTTTGTTGCTGTATATTTGATTTTGCCTTCCTAAGCATAGTACTTGGCATTTGTCTTCACTGAATTTCATCTTGCTGATTTCAGACCAGTTCTCCAATTTGTCAAAGTCATGTTGAATCCTGTCCTCCAAAGAGCTAGCAACCCCTCCCAGCTTAGGCTGGGTCTACAGTGATGGCGGCAAATTCGCCGCCGTCACATGGATTGCTCTGGATGGAATGAGCGGTCTGTATAGACGCGCTCAGTTGATCCAGGAAGCGACGCAGGAAAACCACCTCAGTAAGTGGAGTAGCGCTGCGTCGAAGGGAGTGCTGTTCCCTTCTACGCAGCATAGTATGGACACCGCGCGGAGGAGACGCTGCAAAGTTGATGGGAGATACGCAAGTGATTTATGTCACTTGCGTATCTCCCGTCGACTGCTGCCGAATCACAAAAGTAAGTGTAGGCCGGGCCTCAGTGTCATTTGCAAATTTTATTACCATACTCTCCACTCCATCATCCAAGTAATTAATGAAAATATTGAATCGTACCAGACCCGGAGCAGATCCCTGTCGGCTCCCACTAGATACATGAGGCATGAAACTGTGCTTGCATTTTGCACACACAACAATATACATAAAGTTTTTAAAAAATATGCTCCTTCACCTTGCACGTAGATTCCAAGCTAAAGTAACTAAGGGGACATTTCTCTCTGGAGCATGAAAGTGAGGGGAATCTGGAATGGCATTACACGAAAACAGATGATGAAAACTTAATCCTTTATTAGAACATGATCAAGGGAATGAAAGGATGAAAACTGTGACCACTTGCAACTTAGCTTTCAGTCCTCAAAGTCAATAGGTCAAAGACCTGATGGGGAGCTATACAAAACAGTCCTCGCCTTGACAGAAATACGCATGCACAAATATTCGTTTTCAATCTGGGGCCCCAGGGGTAGCAGCCCTGACTTGATACTGACCGAAGAGGGAACCGAATACCTTGCTGATCTGAGAGAGGGGAGCAACAGCTAGTTATATGGATCATTGTCACATCAGGGTGGTATGAATGGGCCTGGGGCCAAATTAATCCCTGGTGTAAATCTACTGACATCAACTGTGTCTGTAGCACTCGCTATAAAGTTACACTGGGGTGAATCTAGCCTAGGGTCTCTATACCACTAGGTTTCACTTAGACACGAGCTGGAGTTAGGTTGTGTGTAGGATTGGGGGTTAGATTCAGAACAGGGGCTAGCTTGGGTTGGGGAAACTCAACTTGGACCCATAGGAGAAAAATATGACTTTGATCACCTGCGATTAAACAATTTTTTAAAGAGGGTTTATCAAGAATAAGTAAAAATAAAAAAGCACAGCAGCTAATTTTACTAAACCATGCAGTTGACAGGAACAATCCACAGCTTTTTGCATGTGTCTGTATGTCTTTGCAGCTGGTATAGCACTTCCAAACCAGACTGAATGCTCATGCTAGCTGGGAGACCGCAGCAAATTAAAGCGGGAAACTGGCCAGGGGATGGTAAAGATGATGACACAAGATCTTAGCAAAACCCTTCTGAGTCTAATAAGATTTAAGAAACAGTAATAACTAAGAATAAAAAGGGTCGTGACATTCCGAGTGGTCAGTGTGAGAGGGGGGAGATGAGAAGATTGACTTGGTGCATGGGTGTGAGGATACGTGGGATGAAGGGATAATGCAGGGCAGTAATGAACTAAGTGGAGGGGCTGGGGAAAGTGGGGAGTAGAAGGAGGGGTAAGACCAAAACAACGGGGCGCTCCCCTGGGAAAGGCTGAAATGCCAGGTTCAATTGCCTAAATTCCAGAAGACTCCAAGAAAGAAAGAAGGCTCTGTTGTTTTGGGGACTATGAGTAACGGGACATAACTGTGTTTTACTTACGCTCCCAAACCATTTCCACAGATTTAGTGTGGATCAAGGACACAGTTCAGTCTTGTCTATACTACAAGACCAAACTATACTTTAACCTTCTTCAAAGACAGCCGTGTTATAACAAGAAATCACTAGGGTGGGTGGATCTGGGCAGCATCCACCATGTTCTGGCTAGCACTGGGAGGTAGATTTGGGGCAAAGGGGAAGGACCTGCCTGTTATAGGGGAAGGTCTTGGAAGCCCCGCTCCCCAGTAGACGGGAGTGCCTGTGTATGGGTTTTGCCTGTGTTATGTAGGGAGGGAAGCCCTCAGGAGGAGATTCCCCACTGCACAGGGAAATCCTATCTCCAAGGGAGTGGGACTCCCACAGGCCCTGGCCGGCCAGCCCAGTCTGCCCCTGCAAGATGAGGGAAGATCAGCAGCCCAGGAACTGAAGGGTCCCAAGTCCTGTGTGCATTGAGGGGAGAAGGGGGTCCCCTAGGCAGACCCCTGAGGGTGAGGGGAAAGACCGGCCAGCCACTGCCAGAAGACAGTGGAGGAAAGAACACCCAACCCTGTTCCCCCAAAAGCTCCAAGAGCGAATCCTGAGGGGGACAAGGGCCAGGGGCTTTCAGGGGACCTGGGGCTGGGAAACTGAGGGGGGTAGTGAGGGGTTGGGCTGCGGGGTCCAAGGTGAGGGAGGGATTTGGCAGCTGAGATGGGGGGTGCTGTCCCCTTTGGCAGCCAGGCCCAGAGAGGAGTGGGGGTGAGGGAGCAGGGAAGGTGCAGAGGGGCAGTGAGGGAGCAGTGGGAAGGGGCTGGAGAGGAGGTGGAGGCAGCAATGAGGGAAGGGCCTGAGGAAAGGAAGGGATGGGAAGAAGCAGAAAATAGGGATGGGGGGAAGAGGCAGCTGTGGAGCGGGTCCAAGCCTGGGGGGCGGTTCTTGGCCGGATGCAGACGGGTAGGGAGGGATGCGCGGATGGATGCGGGAGGGGGTAGGGCCGGCGGCAGGAGGGGGGCGGGTGCGGAAGGGGTGCAGGGACGCGAAGATGGGTCCCAAGCGGTGTGGGGGGCAGACGGGCAGCCCGGGCTGGAGGGTGCCGGGAGGGATGCGGGATGCGGAGGCCGGGATGCGGGCGGGATGCGGGATGCAGGCGGCGGGGCGGGATGCGGGATGGATGCGGGATGCGGGCGGCGGGATGCAGGCGGCGGGGAGGGATGCGCGGCCGGGATGCGGGATGCGGAGGCCGGGATGCAGGCGGCGGGGGGGATGCGCGGCCGGGATGCGGGATGCGGGCGGGATGCGGGATGCAGGCGGCGGGGAGGGATGCGCGGCCGGGATGCAGGCGGCGGGGGGGATGCGGGCTGCGGGCGGGCCGGGCCGGCGGCTCTCACCGGTGTCCTGCTCGGCCAGGAACGCGTCCTCCTCCTTCCGGGCGCGCAGGCAGGTCTCGGCGGCCGCGCCCGGCTCGTCCTCGGGCAGGCGCGGGAAGCTGGTGATGCTCATGTAGTCCACGGGCGAGTAGCCGCCCAGGCTGCCCTGCCGGCCCGCCGCCGCCTCCTCCGCCGCCATCCCGCCCGCTCCGGAAGTGACTGGGGCCGGGCCGGGGCCGCTCCCGCCCCGCCGGGCGCAGGATCCGCCGCGGAGGGACGCGAACCCGCGGCGGGGACGGCAGCGGGCGGGGCGGGCCGGGGTGTTCCCGCCCCCACCTGCCGGGGCCCTGGTGCTGCGCCGCCCCCTCCAGCCCTTCGCCCCCGGGTGCCAGGGGTTCAGCCCCGCGGGCCGCGCCCGCAGACCCCCGGGGACCCAGCGGGCACATGGCCGCACCTGCAGCCGGGAGAAAGGTATCCCCCCCCCCGCCCCTGGCTGTGTCCAGGACTGGGCCATGCCATTCGCTGGACTCGCCCTGCGCAGGAGCCAGGGGTCGCCTCTTTTGGCCACCGCTGTGAGCTGACATCAGGGCCTGGCGGGGCTGGTTCCCTTGTGATGCCACAGGTACGGGCCTCTGTGCAACCCTGTGTATGTCGGAGGGAGGGACACTCCGGCCTGGCGCCCTGAAGGCAGCAGAACCAAACAGGAGGGCAGTTTCCTTGCTGAGGAATTCCCAGGCCTGCCTTTCCAGTGTTCTGTGCCCAAGGAGCTCCCACGGTCTGCATCCTCCCAGGGTCACGCTCACAACTGCTTCTCACACATGCACAGCACACCAAACAATCCCCCAGCCTCTGTGTTTGCAGTCAGGGAACTCCACAGCCCACACAGCCTCGCTTCTGCTCAGGCCTGGCCACGTGGCCCATTGCCTTGGGCAGTAGCTTCTGTTGTTTCCAGCTCTCTCTCTCTACATAAAGGGGCTTACTTGCTGCTTCCATTGAGCCTGAAAGAAGTGTGCTTAGCACACCTGTCGGCTTTAACTGGGTCGTGACTATAGCAATCAAAGACCCACCTGCTGGCAGCTGTAAGCACTTTCCAGCATGACAATTTCTATTTATTCTTTCCCTGGGCCCCTCAAAAAGGTTAGATCTATGGAGCCCATGGCTTCTCATGGCTTCTGTACAGACATGTAGCCACCCAGCCTGCAGTGCTCCAGTGTAATCCCAGCAGCCAGGCTAGTCAGTTGGGTCACACACCTTTCAATACAGAACCTCACTTTGGGGCCCGGCGTTGCAGCACCGTTTTTTCTGGCCAAAGCAGGATGTGTGAAATTCAGAAGCCTTGAGATGCTTGGAAGGAACTTAGGGCCACATTTTAAAACACCAGCTCCTAAACTGTACTTCTAAAACTCACACATCACAACCAGCGTGTGCATGCATAGAGGCTTGCACACAAATTCCTGTACGCGCATTCAGTTGCATGTGTAGTGTGCGCAGCTGCTTCTCCACAGCCGCTTTTTCACACTGATAACTGCAAGGTTAACGCGCCTGTTAGTGCAAGCAAGTTATGTTCCAGATGCAGCTTAGCACCTGCGTTTGGAAATGTGGCCCTTCCTGGTCAGCATCACAGACAGCAAGCAGCCCACAGTGTGTCAGCTTTTACATCAAGAAAGGGAATAAATCAAGAATTTTAACTAAAGTTTGCTGAAATATTTTTTCCACAACAAAAGTCAGGAAAATTCGTTTCTTTTGGACCAGGTCTAGTTTAACATCTTTTTACTCATCTCAATATTTTAATCTACATTCTTAATAATAAAATATTGCAAATTATTAGCTCCCTGACGTAGATTGGATTATTTTATAGTTAAACCTCATACACGACAAGCCTAAACTGACATGGCTTGGTCATGTAAGCCAGTGGTTCCCAAACTTTTCTCTGCCGTTGCATACCTTGATACCATTAACTCTTTTGAGGCACACTACCGTATAGCCTCCAAATGAACTCATGGATATTCATGAACCAATTCAGCACTCTTCAAGTCATTTTTCAAAAAATTCCATGGCACATGGGCTCAGGCCTGACAGCCCACCCGTTGGGAAACAGATGTAATGAATTGGAGGCTAATGGGTATGCAAAATAACTGCACTAGATATTTTATGAATGAGCAACATAAGATAGCGTATGTATCCCACATAAACTATGATTACTACCGCTACTTATTACAATAATTCATGTGCACAGTATGCAAACCCCCGCTGAATTAATTGACCAGAATGTTTTGTATTAGGGGATACATCAAAACAGGTTCCACTGCCGTGTCAGACTCCACAGGATTGCATAATAATGGGAAAGGGGAAATTTCAAAGAGCCTTTAAATGTATCCCCAAAGGCCCCGATGGCTCAGGACCGCTAGGTCAAATAGTGAATGAAATATGTATTCTTTTTCTTATTCGTTTTACGGTAGCACCCAAAGGCTCTGCTCAGGATCAAGGTCCCCCCGTGCTGAGTGCTGTACACGCATATAGGAAGAGACAATTCCTGCCCCAAAGACCTTACGCTCGAAGGCTCCAATCCTACAAACGCTTTATGCAAGTGAGTCTACGTTAAGCAGGTGCCTAAATGTTTGTAGCATCCAGGTCACAGTTACAATAGGATGGCTGTTGAGTGGCCTCTATGGGAAATAACCAGCTTTTGTATGGGGGGAAGGGTTGGTCCTCAGTTCATTTCTTAGCAGAGCAGTGTCAGCATCATAAAAATCACCCACTTTTTGGCAGTCTCAGCAGCAAGGCCACGGAGGGAACAGACTACAGAGCCTGGACCCCCTCTCCTGGTGCTCCCTGTAGTTCAGGATTGAGGTATATTGCTGGCACCAGGCTTGCCTGTCCCTGTCCATCCTGTACCTCATGGGTGGACAGAAGGGTTCGGTCTGCAGGATATAGCACCTTTCACGAGCACTAAATTCACATATCAAATGGGGGGGAGGGAGAGAGAAAACATATTTCTGATTAATGCACGGAGTGGAAATGGGTAGAGGAATACGCTGCAGAATCTACAAGAAAGGTTGTCATGTTAGTGGGGAAGAAGAATAGCTCCCTTCACGTCTTTCTTGGTTGGAAGTAGACACGGATCCCATAAAAGGCCTGGAGAGCTGGGGATATTGTACTTTCTTTAAATGCAAGCAGAGATAAAAAGAGAAATGAAATACAATCCCCCAAGTCAAACGCTATGTTAAAGCAGCACTTGCATTTCAAATCTGGACACAGCTGTTCCCCCGCAGAGACGTGCGTGCAGCCGCTGAACCTATAAAATCCTCTCTTTTCCTGCCCAAAGGCAGGGTTTGCTAAGAGCCCTCCTTTTGCAGATGTCCAATTGCACTAGTTTTGAAATTTTGACCCAGAGAAGCAAAAACTTGGGTCTTCTGAGGCTGGCAGTTTTTCTTAACTTGTGTTTACCTGTTCCTAGATAGGGATTACATCTCATGCTGTGTAAGCAGTATTTGCTTTTCTGAGATCACGGTGCCCAGCCTCCAGGCAAAACATCAAGAACTGAAGAGGACTTGCTAGTGTAACTCCTTCATAGTGAGGGTTCCACCAGGGCTCTTCTGACACATGCAGCCTATGCAAGATGTACATCTGCACTCTGTCTCACTGGCTGTAGCAGCTATGGTCACACTATGCCTGCCATGTGCTCTCTGCAGTCACAGCTTAAAAGGCGCAGGTTGGCTTTAAAACAATCCTGTTGGTTGGTTATTTGAAACCTGAAAGGGACAGTGTCTAGTCAAATTTGGCCACAGCTTCAGGTTCTGCAAAAATCAATCATTATAAGCAATAGTCAAAAATGTTTCAGTGGGGCAGAAAAAAACATTCCTGCAAGAAGAGTTTTTGCAGGGTCTGCTGGGGTGGGAAAACCTGACAGTGAAATTGATTATGAGTGACAGTGAAACTGACTGGTGCCCATCAGGAGGAATGCAGCATCCGGGTGCCAAGCAGGGAGATAATAGCAATCTTCTCCCTCTCTCCCTAGACTGTTGAGCAGTGGTAGAGGCATATCAAAAGAATTGCTGCATCCTGAGGACTTCAGGAGCCTCCATCACCAGGAGGGAATTAACCTCAATGTGGGGGTCCAGCATAAAGTCTACATACACTTAACTCCTATTTAAGAGCTCTGTGTAAGCTCAAAAGCTTGTCTCCCTCAGCAACAGAAGTGGGTCCAATAAAAGAAATTACCTCACCCACTTTGTCTCTCTAATATCCTAGGACCAACAGGGCTACAGCAACACTGCATTAAAAGGGCAAACACATTCCACATAGTTACCAGTGTGATTTCCTATACACAGCAGAGGCAGGACAGAGATTGGAGATACCACTGCTAAAACATTCTGATTTTTCAATGGTTGTGACGGTATACTGGGAACAACTGAGTGTAACGTCATAAAGAGCCCGCAGCACCATAGCTCAGCAAGTCCTTTCATACTCCAGCTTTTCTCTGGATCTTCTCTACACCGTGATCTCCTGTGAACTAGCTGGGGCTATAGTGTAAGACGCTGCAGTGGTGCTCATTTGCAAGAGAGGTGTATTTAAAAGAGAGAGAGAGAAAACAGGTAGGTTTCATTATCACCTGTTACAGGTGTGCTGTGTGTGTGTATCGGTAAATAGTTACGTTGCCAGTATATGACACTCAAGAACATATTGCACAATTCCTGGGTTTCACAGGACAAAGCAAAGGTTTTAATGCTTTAATGGGCAACAGCACCATGCAGTTCATGTCTCATACTGGGTTGGATTCTGAAATAGGGATGAGGTACCACTGCTGCTCTGGTGCCCATTTCAATGTTTAGAGCGAGAGGAATTCCTCAAACTGTTCCTTGGGGACATCCTGACTGTCAAACCCTTGCTAAAAGCCAGGTTTGCTTTGTTTGTTAATTCATGGTTGTCTCCACCCTCTTCTTGCTCCTCCCACCTCATCAATACACATGGCCTCAAGCAAATCATTGATTTTCCTTTTGGTGTCTGAATCAAAATATCTGAAAAAAAGGTAAACTAATTTTGAACCGAAACTGAGTTTTTTCAGTTTTTCTTGCCAAAAAGAGAAACCAAAGAAGTTGCCTGAGTCAATGAAACATTTTGAACATCTGTTCAAATAGATATTTATATTTGACACAAAGTTTCATTCACAAAGTTTCATTGACCCCAAAAGGAACTTTACTATTCAAAAAAGTTTCACCCCACTCCACACCCAAAGGTTGTCAATTTCAGAACAAGGGCTGCTGTCTACTCTAGAGATGGGAACCCAGTTTCAGTGGCTGATTAGGCAGTAGAGGAACCATTTCTACCTGTGAGCTGCAGAAAGGCTATAGCTTGCATTGCCCATGATTGAATCACTGATTTGTTAGCTGGGGCATTTGTTCTTGCTGTTTCATTGAGCATGTCTGTGGCTTTGGTCCTCTCTGATCCATGTCAGAAGTTTGAATCTGCTGCTCCTGCTAGTTAATGCACATAGACCCAGTTTTTAACAGTATTTATGCATTGCTCAGCTCATTGCCGGTCCCCTGGACATCCCCATCCAGGACATTGCTAATGTCAGGTAGGAGCTAAGGCACAGAGCTTTCAGAGGAAGCAATTTGTGGTGCACAAGGACATGTTCTATGGGGCCTACAAAACCAAGGAACTGTGCTTTACGTTCAAGAGCACCATCTACTAGCACCTATTTACAGCTCTACAGTGAGCACTCTTGCATCAGTCATAACTTAGCTTGCTCTCTGCATGCATAGTATGGGCCCATTCCTCTACCACAAACACCCCTTCTCCCAAGAAGGAGCAAAAATAATGTAAAATAGACCTTGCCGCCTTCAGGGTGCTTCTCCACCTGGCAGCTAGCACCTTTGATTGACCACCAGCAAGCTTCACAGTGAGTGGGCTCTCCTTCCTGTTACCTCAGCCTATCTCCCCTTTAGGGGATGAGAAAGGAACCAACATCCCCTTGGCAAAGGCCTGCCCTCAGATTGGAGAATACCTGGCCTCGTCTCCAGAAGAGTTTGCCACCTTGGAGCTCAAGCAGGTGGAGGAGTTTTCAAGTTTCTTCGGAGACTTTTCATGTGCGTGTCCCAGCACGCTGAGCGCTGCTTGTCCTGAAATCAAGGTCTTCTTTCACTTGCTGCTACTAGACTTTGTTTCGTGGGGGCTACAGATACTATGGTGATGAACGCAGTCTAAGAACCAGTGCAGAATGAAAGTGCAACAGAGCTAGCCATTGATTTCTGAGTTTGGGTGAGAGATCAGCCCATATATTAGCAGCATTATAGCTCTACTAAGCTGACAATTCCCTACCGCTACGAAACATGCAACAATAATATTGCAAGACAGATTTATGCTTCACAATTAGAAGGGCTATTTGCATTCTGAAGGCAGCTTTTTCTGTGTGGGTATTGGCTGTAGCCCCAATTATTCCCACAATGGCTTTGCTTTCCCACGTAAACGGTGAATCAAAAAGCCATCCATTAAAGAGATGCATGACCATCCCAAAGAGACTATTTCATTCCCTTTCCTACCAGATTTTTATATGGTCATCACTTGGCCAGTCACTGGTAGGACAGCTCGTTCACAGCTACTTAAAGCTAGATGGAGTTGAAGAGAGCAGTATTTTCTATAGCAGGAATAATTTTGGGGCTGTATGCTTTGAGTATGACATCAGGCCAATCTCAGCTCTGGCACAAGCAGGTGCAGCTCCCATTAACTACAGTGCAAGCTGAACTCCTGCCAACACTGAGCCAACACTTGGTGTAGACTTTAGCTGAAGCAAAGCAGCGTGGGACTGGGAGGGAGGATGTGCTGTGTTCTAACCTGGCTCCTGTCTCTCCTCAACCATGGGATCCTGGCTGAGTCACTTAAACATTACGGGCTGAATTCATGTTGGTGGGGCACTTGCGTCCCAGTCCAGTGCTCTCTGCATTAGGCCACACTGCCTCTCTGATGTTACACTGGTGATACCCACAGCATGGGGATGACTTTAAATGCAGGGAGGGTCTCAGGAGAACATTGTAGTTTGTTAATCCAGTTTCAGCTGCTTTTGGAAACAGGGTCAAACATCCAAGTGCTCGGTGCCGAGGAAGTCATTTAGGCGGTCTACATCTTAGCTGCTCCATCCTGAAATGGAACTGCTGCTGCTCCCTGCCCTGCTTTGGGCAGAGCTGTGCAGTGCTCAGACAGAAGCACAGATGAAGCGCTCAGTAGCATTTGTTAATGAGGAAATCAAATCTTCCATTGCTCACCCAGTCAGAGTTCAGGGCTTGCTCTTCAGTAGCCAGAGACTGTGATGGGCATTTCCAGCCGTGAAGAGCTCTCTCTGATTGAGTTGTGCCATTCCTCAAGGACAGAAACGGGAACAGGGTGGAAGCTTACTTGGTAAAGATGCCAGCAGTGTGCTGCACATGCCAGGAAGGGAAATTTATAGCCTCAGGGCTCCCTGGCCCCAGCTCCCTCCCAGGCTGAACCCACACAGCTCATTGTATTAGCATTATAAACACTGCCACACATGGGTCAGATTTCTCTGTGCTACAAAAGCAGTGCCATCAATAGATTTACAGGGGGGTGAACTTCCTGCAGCCACAGAAACGCGGGCATCACGCTGCCCCCCCATTGGTATGGTTGATGCTAACTCTGACAATAAGCCTGGCGATGCCATTTCCTCTGCCCAGCTCCTTACTATATATTTGCAGATCGAGGCTGTTCACTTGACTGCTGGCTAGAAAATGCCACCCTGGAAGGGTTAATAGATTTTACACTTGCCTTGCCAGCGGTGCTGAAAGCCGCTATCCCTGGCCCTTTCTACATCCCAGCCAGCATGCTTCGCTGAGCGGGAGGAAGTCACCTGCTTTGATCTCACGGCAGAAGTGGAGTTGGGCTGAGGAACATGCTGGCCACACCCCTTCCCCTCCACAAGCCATCTGCTGCCTTCTGCAGAGGCATCGTCCCAAGGCCAGCGGCCGACAGACTCATCCCAGATCCCGGCTGCGTCCAGGGGCTGGCTGGCAGCTGGGACATGGAGACTCACTTCCATGAACTCAGCATCTCATCCCCACTGCTTGGTTCTCAGCAGCTGGAAAGCACGTTAGTCTCCCATTAACGCTGCTTTGAGCTGGGGCAGTATCAGGCATGTTCCTGCCTGCAAGTGTCACACCCCAAGTGGCTGCTGGGTAAAGCGGCAGACACAGGTATTGATTCCCGATTAAGTGCCTCGCAAGTTGATCCCACCCCTTGCTTCTTGAACAAGAACCACCAAACAGGACAGAACTAGGGCCTACTTCACTTCCGCTCTTTGCTTTAGAGCGTAAAAATCCCTCTCACACTCACCCCCCTCCACTGTGTCCCCCCATCGCAGATGGGGCTGTCCTTTCACAGGGCCTTTTGATGGAGGACCTCAGTGAGCATTAGAGCTGTGCCCCTGTAAGCGGTCTACTGTAGCCACTCCAAGGCCCGGTCTACACTTACCTCTGCAATTTGGCGGCAGTCGACAGGAGATACGCAAGTGACGTAAATCACTTGCGTATCTCCCATCGACGTCGCGGCGTCTCCTCTGCGCGGCGTCCACACTGCGCTGCTTCGAAGGGAACAGTGCTCCCTTCGACGCAGCGCTACTCCACTTACCGAGGTGGTTTTCCTGCGCCGCTTCCTGGATCGACTGAGCGCGTCTATACAGACCACTCAGTCAATCCAGAGCAATCGATGTGACGGCGGCAAATTTTCTGCCATCAGTGTAGACCCAGCCTAAGCCACCGAGACAGATTAAATCCAAGAAATGCCACAAAGGGTTAAAACCAGTGCCTTTTATAAATTGAAAACCAGTGGTCAGGATGGGGCAGGGGTTAGGGCTAGGTGGGGGTATGGGAGACTCAGGTGCAATCCCCTGCTCTGCCACAGATTTCTGTATCACCTTGGGCAAGTCACTTAGCATCTGCATGATGGGGTAATAGCACTGCCCTACCTCACAGGAGTGTTGTGAGGATACATCTGCGAACAACTGTGAAGTGCTCTGGTACCACAATGAAGGAGGCCAGACAATGTACATTAGATCTCTCAGCCCAACAGCAAGGCAAGGTGGACAGAGTCATTCTCTCCAGCTCCTGTCTTCTCCATTCAGGATAATAAAAAGGGACAGTTCAGTGGGTCAGGGATAACTATGCACTAATTTACACTAAGCAACTTTTGCAGTGGTGCACGGAGTCACAAACCTGGAGCACAAACAAAAAGTCCAGTCTGCAGGGCTCCCACAGCACTTCTGGGCCCACGTGCAAAGTGCCACCAGCGCTTACCAAGCACAGTGCAAGAACTGGGGTTCTACAGGGACACAAGGCTTGCACTGAGGGAAACGGTCAGTTCTCTTGTTTCATTACCAGTGAAGATGAAGCTTTAAATCCCGGCTGCCCCCTGTCAAACCTGTCACACAGATCCAAGAGACAAAGTTAAACCAGATGGGCTGCAAATCAAGATTAGTTGTCACAAATAAGGGTATTAAAAAGCCCCACGCTCCCACTGCTCTGCAAGACTCAGAAGACAGAGGATAGAAGCCATACAACTGGTTATGCAGGCGACGTTATTTAATAGATTGCTTTCAAGGATACAATGGCTTATTTTATTGATGGGGTGGATAATGAAGGAAATGCACAAAACTGATGCTGGTAGCAAAGAATAACTGACTAGTGGACAGTACATTGCTCAAAGGAAATGAATGCTTACAGCCGTGGAGGAGGAGACTAGTCATAGTAGGGGTTAAATCTCAATTCACACGAGTGCGTGGTCTGTTCAGGAGTCTGAATGAGATCATTCCCTTTTTAAATTGGCAACGCGGAGTCTGCGGGAGCAGCAAGCCCCCCCGCCCAGGACTTAGTAGTTAGGTCCCAAAGCAGATTCCCCCCACCCCCATATTAACATTTGGGGGGAAATGCATGAGAAACCTTCCTACTTTCAGCACTGAAAATAGTTTAGGTGCCTAACTTCATATACAAACACATGAATTCTGGGCTCTTGAGCTGTCAGAAGAGAGGGACATGGTAACGATGTAGGATTTCAACAAGAGACTATCAAAAGTAGGTCAAGCTCCCATAAGGCAATCTTGGTACAAACCTTCCCCGCTTCACTTGAACTATAGCTCACAGGGACAGTTCTACAACCAAACCACACAGTGGTGCTGCGGCCTCAGGAGAACTGCGCAGGCAGCACCGTGCATGTTACTGCTGTGAACACTAGCCTTGAAAAGATATGTAACTAAGCATTTTAGAGAAGTAAACAGGCCCCAGCATACCTCTGTGGCAACACCCAGGAGTAGCTCTGAACTAATGGGATAGCTCAACAGTGTCTGGTTTAGATGGTGCTTTGATCTGTATCATGAAGAGACCAACACTGAAATCTGGAGGCCATCTGCTCCTGGGAAAATGCTTCTTTTAAAGAGTTAATAATTCTGCATCTGTGATGTTAGCTGCCTCAATTGCATTTATTTTTCGTCTCCTGCATTTGTCAATGAAGAGAATTTGAATCCCATTGACTTCTATATACATACTATAAAAAAATTAAGATTTTAAACAGTTAAATTCTGACATTTAAAAGTATGCGTCTGGAATTATTTTAGCCATATAGACTACTGAACTCTGAGGTAGGCTCCGGGAACTGAGTTAGTCGCCCTCCAGGCTAGCAGAAACATGATGGAGGTTCTAAGCTTAATGAACACTGTTTACAAGTTCAACATTCCCAAAGCAGATCGCTAACATTGCCCAGCAAAATGATTTCAAAATCCATGTCTTTAGCAGAGCATTTGAAAATTCTGGTGATCAAAGGATTCTTAATTTAAAAAAATTATGGTAACAATATAGTCAATTTACTCAAATCACATCTTTAATTATCTTAAGAGAACCCAAGGGAACCATTGAACTCCATGTATTGTTTGAATGCTGCAGTGTTTTCCTCCTGAAAGTAACTTAAAGTGACTGCTGTTTGAAAACTGTATTTCTGAAGGACAACAATGGAAGACAAGTCACAATTTAATGACAGATTTCATCCAGAGGGTGAGGTAATTTACACAAATTAAATTAACAGATTCACCCTTTAGCACACAGGAGGTTGTTACAGTTATTGGATAAAGTCATGGAAAAAGTTCAAAAGTTGAACAGTCTTGAACTGCTTTCAAACATTGTGATGGCTTTTAAAAAGTTCCAATAAGCAACACTTGTATAAAATCAAGATGGACTGGCTTCTCTCAGGAGAGCTGGGGCTCTTCTAGGCTCCTCGGACCACTGGTACAAAGGGTGGCTGATTTTCTCTTCCACCAGTCCATTAGAGACTCTGATTTATTAAAATGTTCTTAGATTTATTGAAGCCTGGACTGGGAGGCAAGGGTTGCAGATGGTCAGTTGTAGTGGATGGCAGTGTAAAAGATTATCCAAACAACCTGAAGACGGGACAAAGAAGAGGAAGTCAAAGTTAATCAAGCCCCCCTGGAAAGATTTCAAACATTTACCAACACCCCCAATCACAAAAAAGAATAAATTCTTCTTCAATAAGCCGTGCTAGTAATGAGAGTGGTGCTAGTACAGAGTCCAAAATGGAACTTCATGGGGAAAGTCATTTTTGCCATTAGAAATCCCCTACTGTTTTCAGTAAGAGGCCACTCTACTTGACAGGAGACAAAATTTAAACTTTGGGGCCACCGTGGACAGTCACAGGAACGTCACATCCCACAGACTGTTGCAGTCTACCTTCTGATTGGCTGTTGCAGTCCTATCATGCCCCACAACGAGGTGCCACCAAAGCCTCTACGCTGACTTCAAAACAGCCATAAATGGGATCACAGGTATTTTGGGAAGGAGGGGGAAGGGAGGAGGAAGAAAGGTGCAAAGAAGAAAAAAATTTAGATGTGCTATATTAATGAGTTACAACAGAGACCCTGAAAGACAAGAGCAGTGAATTTGATATAACAAGTGCTAAGGCTTTAGATTAAACCTGATGGAGATGGAGAGTGGATTTTAAAAAATAAAACAAATAAATAAATAAAAAAGAAACCACACTGCCAATATCACAGAATCATAAGGTTAGAAGGGACTGCCAGGGCCATCGAGTCTAACCCTTTGCCAAGATGCAGTATTTGTTGTGTCCAAACCATCCGAGACAGATGGCTATTTTGCCTCTTTTTGAAAACCACCAGTGAAGGAACTTCCACAATCTCCCTAGGCAGTCTGTTCCACTGTCTTACTGTTATTACAGTTGGCAAGCTTTTCCTGAGGTTTAATCTAAATCTGCTGTGTTGTAGCTTGAACCCACTGCCTCTTGTTCAGCCCTCTGTGGTAAGAAAGAGCTTTTCTCCATCTTCTTAACATCTCCCCCCATAATCTCTTTTTTCCCCCAAAATGAACATATGCAGTTCCTTCAGCCTTTGCTCACATGGTTTGCTCACATCCCTCTGATCATCTTTGTCGCTTGCCTCTGGATGCTTTCTATTTTCTCTACATCCTTTCTGTACATTGGTGATCAAAACTGGACACAGTACTCCAGCTGAGGCCCAATCAGCACCAAATTGAGTGGTGTTATCACCTCCCGTGACTTGCATGCTACGCCTCTGTTAATGCAACCTAAGATTGCATTTGCTTTTTTTTTTTTTGCGCAACAGCATCGCCTTGCTGACTCATGTGGGGGTTGTGATCAAGCTCAACTCCCAGCTCCTTCTCAGCAGTGCTGCTGCCACACTGGTTATCCCCCATTCTGTGTTTGGGCATTTGTTTTTTCTTCCTTAAGTAGAGCACAAATTCAGCATTCGTCGCTGCTGAATTTCATCTTGTTGTCGATAGCCCAGTTCTATAATTTATCAAGATCCCTCTGAACTTTAGTTCTATCCTCCAAACTGTTGTCTTTGTGCTATATGCATGTCAGAGGGGAGGGAGAAAATTAAGAATGAACTGACCTTACTACTGCTGCAGTACAGCCTTTTCATTGGCTGCAAAGTTTCTGCTCCTTAGCTGCCCCTTACCTAGAATTCCACGGAGTGCTCCTAGTCACTCACATCTCATCACTACAACTCCACAGGCAGTAACTGGAGCAACTGGAAAGGGAGCAGGGGGAGGGGGATTACCAAAAACAGTGCAAATGATGTCATGAATCCTTCTTTCGTTAACTCCCATGTGCCTCCATATTCCTCCTCGTCTATCTGCTGAAAGCTACTAAAATAGAGGTACAGGACGCCAGCGTTGATCAGGCAGAATCTGAGGACAAAGATATTAGGAGCGATCATTTCCAAATGACAGGATAAAATCATCGAATGAGCTAATCAACATTACAGCCAAGGAGTAGGATGTTCTCCTCATGTCCCCAGCTTGCTAAAGGCTCAAACTCTTTTGCCTCCTGGAAAGAAAGCATGCAAGAGCAGATTCCCTCCAATGCAGGGAATGTTAAATCTCTACTGACTTTTCTCCCAACCTGTCAAGTGCTTGATCTACAAATGCATCATAGGCTGGCTTCATATGGGTATAGCAGGAGACAAGTTCTTATCCAAATTTAAGATTACCTCCATCACATGCTGCCAGCAGAGCACAGATTTGCAGCCCTACAGGCAGGGAGTGGTAGTTAAATGCTCAGGGGATCACCAGTGTTAACAGCTAAACCCAAAGATTTAAGTACAGTATCGGTCTTTTGCAGCTTAGGTCCCAGCTCCAGTTAGTTTTACTAAACCTATACTGAAATCTAACCGAGCTCATCTCACCCTAAAACTCACAGGGCCCAATTTGCCATTTCCCTGTGACCATACTTTATTGACTTCTAGGCTAATGTAAAGGGGTCCCCAGGAGTAGAGTCCCCCTATCCACAGCTGCAGCGCAGACACAGGCATGGATAGGCCAGAGGGGTGGATCCGGTGTACCATTGCCAGAACTGTGCCCTGGAAATTCTGTGCTCCTTCAAGCCCTAAAAACTGCAACTGAGGTGCAACTTTAGGCAACCATCACGACTGCCCAAGCCTATTCCAAAGATCACATAAACCCCAATGCAGAGATAAATCTGACTTCAAGAGACTCAAGATTGGGACAACCTGGGAAGTGAAAACTTGCCTTCAAACAGTGCACTTCCCGCAAGGAGAGTTGTGTGAGATGAAAGGATGAGGGTGGGAAAGGACTGGAGCTCTGTGCCAGATACACTCAGGACTCCTGCCTTCCATGTTGCTCTTAAAAGAGAACATGCACAATGTTTACCAGAGAACCTACAATAGTCATAGTTGCATTAAATGTTTCTGGCACATTAAGAAACTGTTAAACACAAGTTCTCCATTGTGGAAAGTTCCACTACACACCAAATATCAGCTTCAATTACTTTTATAACCTTCTACACAGTAACTCATGAGTTACACCAATTACTGGAAGACCCACTGAGTTAGTAAGTGAACCACAAGCAACAACAAAGTGTACCTCTCATCTACTGTAACTGCAGTTTAGTTTTAACAATTTAATAGGGACTGAAAAACCAATTCTCCAGTGGTTAATATAAAGCATTTCCTGGTAAGCCTGTGGTTCTTACCCTTCAGTTTCTGCAGAATTTAAGCTTTCAGTAAAACAAAAAGTGTTTCTAGCCCTTCTAGTTGTGAAGATAATCTTCAAGATGTAAAATGATACAGCATTTTCTTCCAGAGTCTGCAAACAGCTTCAGTGTGTCTGCTGTCCAGAGCTTTCTCAGGCAGTTTCACAGTGGCATTAACAAGATAGTCAATTTCAGGGCTACTATTATGAACCATGTGGGCAACAGTGAAATTGTCCAGAACTGTATCAACGTCACGCTGCTGCTGAGAAAACTATGAGCAGCAGCAGAAGCCTGCACTGGAGACGACCCACCCCACTGGTTAAAAACAGCCTGGAAGAATAGTGAACCAGAGACCTCCTTCCTTCCCCCTCACCTTCTTGCAACAGCTAAGATGTGCTGAGAGAGGTGAAGAGTCAGAAAACGGCTTTTCCCTTCCAGTACTTAGAAGGGTGTATAGCTTTAAGTTTCTAAAACATCAATTAGTCGCAGGCAGATACAAATATGGAGTCCCCCAGCTGAACTCTGGGACAGCACCACCAATGAAATCCCAGTGGTACTCATCTTCAACACCTAGAGCACTGCCTCTGGTGCCTCTCCCAAGTTCTGTCTTTATCTCTGGCTAGGCAGCCTGGTCCTTTAACTCACAGGTGTTGGTAAAACTTTCCAAATCCTGTTATAAAACTTTTTAATTAACTAATGCACTCACTGCGACACTGACATCTTTGGTAAAAGTAAACAAGGATCCCGTACACCGGGACAGATGAAAGGTTTTGCTATACATTTGCACAGCTATAAATAAAAAAATTAAGCTATTTTGGAAGTCCCTTCCCTTTACAATAATATTGAAGGTACAGATTTTGGTGAAGTAGTATCTCTGGTGAGAAGAATTAGAAAACAGCAGATGTACCCGCAAGAACGATGTTTTGCTTGTTACAGTTTACACTTTCTGTTTTGAAGAGACCTTTTTGTTTTCAAAAAGGAACAAACACCGGTAGTGAGACTGTACAGTACACATTCTACAACAAGGGCTCTCAACTTGGAAACTGCAAACAATGATCCGGGGTTGTGACCACTCTGCCCTTCCCATGCGGATCTCAGTTACATGGGACAGGGGGTCCCAGCATGGGGAAAAGGAGTCATAGTATGGAAAATATTCAGAACCACTGTTCTAATAGACAGAAATTGGACATTACTCCGGTAAGCCTGAGAATGTTATTAAAGCAAAATAACAACTATTCAGAATGGGGGGAGGGGGCGGGAGTGTTACAGATGCCAACTGGCTGATTATGTTACATGACACATGATGCATTATAATTTGCACTATGATACTGTATTTAAAAAGAATGTCAGACTTTAATGCATCTCCATCACCTCACTGCTTTAAACTAGACTAGAGATATTGTGACCACAACGTCTGGGGAGAAAAAACAAACATGTCAGATAAAAGGAAATAAACCTTACATTGCTATTCCCACAAATCCCTTCAATGGAACTACGCCCCAGATGACTCCCAAAATAACTGCAATGATTTGTCGGAACCAGTAGATCACGTCTAAAAACTCATCCTGAGGAGAGAAAAAAAAAAACAAATAGCAAAGTTTGGTATCTCACATCTAATATCTAGTTTAGATAAGGATTTATAAGAGCATCTCGTACAACTACCTTGGAAAGATCAAGGCTGAGCCCCTCGATTGTTTTTTGAAGGAAAAAGTATTTTAAGAGACTATATATAAAGTCTATGAAAGCAGCTAACGGCAATAAATGGATCCTACCCATCTCCAGTTTCTGAGGACTAGTCAACACCTAAAACTTACAGCGGCAGCACAGCTGGGTTGGTACAGCTGTGCCGGCAGTAAGAGCACTTCGTAGCCGCATTATGTCAATGGGAGGGTGTCTCCCGCCAACATAATAAAACAACTGTCCTAAACAAATGGCAGTAGCTATGACGGCAGGAGACCGTCTTCTGCTGACAGCGCTGTCCACACTAGCAATTATGCTGGCAAAACTTGTTGCTCGGGGGGTGTTTTTTCACACTCAGTGAATCTTTTGTCACTCAATGTAAGTGCTCGTGTAGACAAGCCTTAAATTCTGGCTTCAGTTTACACTCCTCCCACTGGTGGGACATACAGGGAATGAATATTTAATCCATCTGTTTTAGAATTAGATACTATCAATGTTCATAAGTCCAACTTTTCAGCTATTTATATTCTTCTACCAGTTTTGAACATCTATATCAGTGGTTCCCAAACTTTTCTCTGCCATGGCACACCTTGATACCTTTTGATTATTTTGAGCCACACCACCATACAGTCTCCAAATGAACTCATGGATATTCATGAGCCAACTCAGAACTCAAGTATTTTTTCAAGAAATTCCGTGGCACACCTGCTCAGGCCTGACGGCACACTGATTGGGAAACACTGATCTATATCATTCTTGATGTCTTTCCCATCACCCACAAACAAATGTTGCCAGTAATTCGGTATGCTCAAGGAACTACAAGTGACAGAATCTCCTGTGTATTATGCATCATGGAGATAAAAAACCATCAGTAAGGAATGATTTTTTTCTCCATAAGGCTGTTAAAAAAAAACAAACATAAATCAGAATTATGAAAAAAAGCATTGTTTAAAGTTCAATTCTATTCCAAAGAGAGTACAAACGGCACCTACTTAAATACATGGGATCAGGTTTGTTATTCATAGCCATACCTGAATATCTGAGTGACAACCATTTGTAACTTTCCACTCCTCTTCTCCTTGTAGAGTCCAGGCAGCTATGAATGCTTGTATTCTACCCTGCCGCATGCTTCAAATCAAAATTCAGTTCTGATCTCAAATACATCTTTGCACCTTCACTGCACTAGCATAACTTAAGACAGAATTTGGCCTACAGAATTTTTATCATGCGGCTGTGAAAGGCTGTTTGAATTTCCACACATCCCAACATCTCAGCTTGTTTGAAGCCAATCATGCATTAACAGCCTCCCTCCATGCACGGATAAACACAGCAGTCCATTTCTCCAGAAAGCTAAATATTTCTTCGTTGTCAATTCACCTTCAATCATGTTCAGGGTCAACATTAGTTTTTAAAGAAACATTTGCACAGTTAGAAGAAAGAAGCCCAGGTAACTGCACTGTGGCAGCACCTCCAGGAGCTCAAAAGACTCCTTTGCTGTGCTGGCAGTGGCATCCCAGGGAAGGTCTTTTATTTGCACGATGGCTCACTGAAAACTCAAGCCATTGACCTGCTGATTGTGTTGTTTGTCACTGCTTGCTTATAGCAGGAATTGCAAAAATGTCATAATTCTAGCTGAAAATCACACACCCCCCCAAAAAAATCATGGCCCACATTCTTCTAAATGTATTGTTATTTTTTTAATTGCTTGTAAAAAAGTGCCTGATTCATTCAAATAGAAAAAATATTAACAATACTGATGTTTTTTAAATAAAATTAAACGAAGGCTTATTTGAATAGGAATGTGTAACATGCCTAAGTTACACGGTTTTACAGATTTTCTGTCACTCCCAAATATAACTTTATGAAAACAGAAAGCAACTGCTCTAGGGTTTGTTATTTACACTCTGCTCCCAGTTGGAAGATCACAGCTCTGACCTTGCAAACACATACTGGAATGTAACTTTACATATGCAAGTAGTCCCAATGACTTTAGCAGAACAATTTATTTGCTTAAAGTCAGGTAGATGCAGCTATTTTGTGGAATCCGGGCCTTAATGTGTTTATTAATGAAAACTGACAGCACCTTGTCTCTCTAGTGACCTGGGACTGACAGGGCTACAACTACATATGACGGCCTTGTCTAGGCTAGCATTTATGCTAGCAAAACTTTTGTCACTCAAGGATGTGGAAAAAACACCTGAGCAAAATACATTTTGCTGGCATAAGCAACTCGTGTGGACAGTGCTATATGGCAGGAGGCACTCTCTTGCCAACATAGCTACCGATGCTTGTTTAGGTGGTTTTATGATGTTGGCGGGAAAGCTCTCTCCCATCGACATAATGCGGCTACACCAGCGGTCTTACAGTGGCACAGCTGTACTGTACTGTACAGCTGTGCTGCTCTAAGTTTTAAGTGCAGATTAGCCCAAAGACATATATGGAGATTTTTTTAACAATTTCCTCTTTTTCCTTTTTATATATGCAAAATGTAACATTGCTTGTTTTTGTGTCAGGGTAGGTGTCTTACTCAGCAAAAATCCTCTACCTATTTCTGTATCATTCTGACATCTCAGCTTTCTCACACTTCACACCGTCCATCAGACCAGGCTCATTGATAGTCAGGACAGCTCTACACTTAAATGGCACAGCTGTGCCACGTCAGTGAAAATGCTACTACACCAATGGGAGCGCTTCTCCCATCAGCATAGTTAATCCACCTCAGTGAGAGGGGGTAGCTATGTTGACAGGAGAAGACCTCCTGTTGACAGTCAGTTAGGCTGATGTAAGTGCATCGCTCAGGGCTATGGATTTTTCACACCCGTGAGCAATGTAGTTATGCCAGTGTAAGTTCGTAGTAGAGACCTGGCCTAAGTGAGCATCAATTCATTCCTGGTAGGCGAAAGAGCAGCATTGGTTGGGAGGTGTAAATGGGGCCGTTAGCTGCTTGCATGGGAAGTTTTACAGCTCCAATTATTAAAGAAAAGTTAAGATGGTGGCATGTAGATGATCTCCCAACAGGGAGCCCTGCCATTTTGCTCCCCAAGTGTGTGTGCCCTAGTGTCACAGGGAAGAAGGGACTCGCCTGATGGCTGAAAAGAATCAAATCGGGTTTCTGAAGATGTGGCAACAAAAACTAGCAGAGAAAAAATATCTGAAGGGCTGCCCCAGCTCATGGGGTGCAGGGATCCTCAACCCTCCCAGCGAACCCCCCCCAAGACCAGCAGCCTCCCCCCACCCTCCCAGCAACCCACCCCCGGGGCAGCACCCTCCCAGCCTCCCCCTGGGACCAGCAGCCCCCCTCACCCTCCCAGCCCCCCCCCGGGACCAGCAGCCCCCCCTCACCCTCCCAGCCTCCCCCCCGGGACCAGCAGCCCCCCC